>JBBPFQ011126355.1:0-20463 GCA_037974815.1 Kaempferia elegans | reverse complement strand
TATTTCACAAACTTTAAATAATATAAATATAAAATTCATGAACATTCAAATATTGAAATAGATTATCTTCATAAACAAATTAAAGAAAAAGCAAAATCAGTGAAATGAAAATTTTAAACTAATTTACAATTTAAATTTGTGAGAAACAAAAAAATCATAATCATTAGAATGTAAATTTCTTAACTAATTTACAATTTGATTATGTGAGAGAAAAACAAAACCGATTAGAAAACTTATAAACTTAAATATGCAAGGAAAAAAATATACCATTATGACGAAACAAAAGGAGAAAAGCAAAATGTAGCCAAATCTAGAAGACCGATGTTGATGTTGTAGGCGAGGGAAGACTTCATGTTTGAGAAGAGAGTGGAGGGGAGTGGAGGTTGATACTAATTTTTTAGGGAGAGGAAGAGTCATACAAGAGAAAATCAGTGAAATAAATTTGCAAGAAACCAAGAGAGGTTGATATTCATTTTCTGGGGGAAAGGGAGAGTCAAGCAAGAAAAACGTGTCACATGCATGCGCGTTAATGCAACCAAATTAATTTAAAGGGTATTTAAAGGTATGTGTTAGACTTTAAAAAAAATAAAGTTTCAATAAAGCGAGGAATATTGTGTGCCTTAAACGCGCCTTAACCTCTCAAAAGGCACACGCTTAAACGCGCTTCATTCAAGTACTGCATCTAGGTCACCGGCCAAGCGCAAATGGCGCAAGGCATAGCCAAGCGCGTGCTTTTCGCAACTATAGTTAAACACCAAGATCCATACCCTAACAAACACTTGTACCAAAGTTCAATTAACTAGCTTTATCAAAGTTGATGGTTACCTTTAACTGAGTCCCAGCAATTAATGTATCAAAGTAGGTTGATTTATATATATATCAATTGAGTTGGATGGACAACGGCTAAGGCCAATTCTATTTAATCTAAAAATCATAAATCAATTGATATTTTGTTCCTTAGATATAGGATTTTAATGAAGTCAAAGAACGGTGTTTAAAATCTCGACCCCATTCAGAGTTTTGGCCAAAGACCAGAATCAGTGTTTATTATTTCAAAACATTGTAGTTCTGTGAGGCAGAAGGAGCTCATGGACTTAGCCATTTAGGCAAGGGTTGTAGATGACGTTTAACAACGAGCTTGGGATTAGTAAAGAATCACGTCTAAAAGGTGCTTGGGAAAGGGCCACAAATACATGACAGAAGACAATAGGTCAAGGAACAGTGATCAATACTCGACCTTGTGGAAGGGTCGTGAACGACAATGGAAGAAGCTCGAGCTCGTGTTAAGGGTTATGTAAGGAGCTTGGATTCATAGAAGATGCTTGTGATGATGGCAGAACAACGTAAAGAGTTCTATATCAAAGTATTGAGGTGTTAGAGCTTCTTGCATGTTAGTTGGTAAGCAAAATGAAAATTTTGGCATGTATCAACTTACACGGCTAGAGATTGGAAACATCATCATTAACTTTACTAAATTCATGCAACTTTTGACTTGGCAACATCTAACTGAAAAACAAGTGCAAGAAAAAAAAATCCAGTTCCCAACTTGGATATACAAATTCATATCAGATCCAATCCACCCCAAGTAAAAAACACAAAAGAGAAAATTCATATTTGAACAGATAATCACAGATAAGGCTAGACTACAAATAACTATAAAATACTGAAATAATTTAGAAGTGAAGAGTTACCATACGTCATCACAGGTCATCATGGCATCTTACTATTAAAACACAAGCAATAGATGAGGAGGCACAATCGACTGGTAAAATTGATAATTCTAGTGTAAATTAAAAACACTTATCCCAAATTCATGTTCAAGATACAAATTAGTGAAATGCATGCAAAATAGAAAGACCAATATGGTAGAAAATAAAAAAGCAAGAAGAAATGGAAAAATAGTAGACAGCTTAAGCAGTCTAGTTGACAGTTTAGCTATTTAATTAGAAGAGTCAAATTACATAGAAGATTCATTGCTGATTACTAGTGATAACAACATGCATTCTATCTGTATTTTGTGTGTGTGTGCGCGCGCACGTGCGTGCATGTATAAGCAAAGTTCCATATGTCAAAGAAAAAACAAGTAGAATGATACAAACAAAGAATGCAGGCAATTGTTTTCAGAGCTTCTAAAAACAGAAAGTTATACCAGTCTACGAAATAGAAAAGTCCATGTGAGATAATGAACGGCATCCTCTTTATGCCTGATTGTACCCGAAACAACCTCTGCGTTAATATGGTCATGCAAATGTTCCCGCAGATTACTTTCAACAGGGAATGGTTCATAAAGAAACTGCCGCAATCAAACAAAATGTCATATCCGAACTTTTAACAATATTCATCAGATTTGAAAAGTAACAAAATTAACCTTCTTATAGAAGCTTTTCTTTGGTTCATGGACAAGGATTACAGCCTTTCCATGCTGATCATATTGTGGACGACCAGCACGGCCCATCATTTGTAATATATCAGTTATAGGGAAATCAACATATCTCTTGGCTTTTCCATCATAGTATTCAGTCCCCTGTAACCAACACAAATATAATGAGCAAAGGCTGTGTATACAGTTCATATACACAAAGTCAAAAAGAGAACTTTTATAAAACAAAAAATAACCTAACCTTTATGATCACCAGATGAGCAGGCAAATTAACACCCCATGCTAATGTGCTTGTACATACAAGAATCTGTGAATGTATAAACATAAGTTTTTAAGGATTTAGCTAGAACAGTGTAATGGAGATCAGAATCAAAATTATTGAAGACAATATTACCTGAATCCTGTTATTAGAAAAGAGTTCTTCAACCAATGATCTGTCTCGATCATTCAGACCAGCATGATGCAATCCAATTCCAAACTGTAATGTATGTCTCAAGTTGTTGTCAGTAATTTGTGAGAGAATCATTTCAAGTGATTCTTCTGGCATGTTAAGAAATTTCCTTGGACTTTCATCTGATGCAGCAAGCTAGGATTGAAAATATAGCAAGTGAATGACTGGTAAAAAACATGAAACACTACCTGAGTGGAAATAAATATATGTCCTACCTGAATGAGATCAAGTGCAGTAAGTCTTGTCTGGCGACGAGAAGAGACAAAAATAAGAACTGGTTTTGTAGGTGAATGGGTGCATATTGCAGCATATGCTGGTTTGTTCATACTGTTCATCCTCGGACAGTAAAACTTCCCAGGGTATCCCTGTTTGAGGAGCCATACTAAAATTATTAATCAACAAATTGGATTTAAACATAAAACTCCCATACCAGACCACATTAATGCTGTTCATGTCCGTTCAAACAAGGGGTCAGTTTTGAGCAAAGTCTAAAATCTCAAGCTCTTAGGGTCAAGATGGGTGAAAACTTTTCATTCAACCCACAGACCAACACACGAGATTGACAATATGGTGAGGCGGCGAGCAGTCACGAGCACAGCTTCCTTCATTAACTCACTTTTCTTTGTGGCTTCCTCCACATTGAGGAACCTTCTCCGCATTGTGCGTCCTCCTGCTTGACAGAAGTCGCAATGCAAACTCTTTGCCAACAACATCTAAGCTGAACCCTTCTCCTCCACGTTGAAACAAACCCTAGCAATATAGCTTCCTCCTAAAGCATCAACTTGCTTCCTCCACTCTAGATAAGCTCGTCTCCTGCTCTTCTTCTTCCTCTTCCTCTTCCTCTTAGCACCGCCATTTCTCCTCCTCTTCTACCTCTTCCTCTAAGACAGTCATTTCTTCCTCCTCTTCTTCTTCTTCCTCTAACACCGACACCCTCTTCTCCTTTGCCACACCTCTGAATCTCTGACACCAATACTCGCTCTTACTCGTTTTCTTCCTCCAACACTAGCACCTCTTTCTCCTCCAGCACACCTCCAATATTGATAGTGGCATAGGTGCACCATCTCAAGTTGGTCAGATACCAAAATTCTGGTTCATTAGAGATTTCAATCCATGGTTTTGAGACTTCGCATGTTAAAAAAAATGAACATCAGTCGGAAACCTTAAGTGCATTCAATTATACCTTCATAACCTAGCAATATGAATGATAAAACTCAAGAAAAATAAACTTCACACAATTATGAGGTAAAGAGATAACAATGATATAATGAAGTAATCTGCAAGCATGAAATCAAATTGATGACCCATGTAAGAGGCAAAGTAAAAAAGCTACTGAAGCAATTAGGAGGTCTTGCCTGTATGTGGACTTCAAGAGGTACAGGTCGAACACTAGGTTTGAAATTGAATAGACCATTCTCTTCAACACCCAGCCAGCTAGCTAAATCACTGCAAAAAAGAAAAAGAAAAGAAACTCCTCTGAGAAAATTCTAAGACCGAAAAGTTGAGGAGAAAAGAAGTATTATCATACATTTAGCTGGCAAACACAAGATAAAAGGAAATCCGCTAAGAAAAATATGTCATTCTTGATATTTCAGGTTCATGTAAGGAAAAGTCAGCAAAATCAGAAAGAGATGTGAAATGCATGTAAACTTCCAACCTACAATAGAAAGTATTATAAAGGTCCATGATAAAACTTTCTATTTTACTTTTCTTTCTGGTTCAATAAAAGGCATATAACATAGTCTAGGACAAGAAATTCATTATAAATTTGTTCACTCAATAGCAATTAAGCCTACAATGTTGCATAAGATTCACAATTCTCTACCATTGGCATTACTCTTGCTATTACAGCAACTCCACCAGCCATTATCTCCTCTATCCCTTGCTTCCAGGTGGTCATTCCCCCCATGCTCCAGCAATGTATGACAATGGGTTCGAGAAGCAACAACATCAAAGTCATAGCAATGCTACATATGCAGCTGTGCATAGAGAGAAATTCCACAAGAGCCACCACCTCTCCAAGAGTTATGTTGCATGTTTTCCATCTCATCCAGTCATCCTCCTGTGATTGTTTAACAATAGACAACAGAGTTCCCATGCAAGCCATGGTGACAAAACCACCCCTCATTTGTGTTTTCTCCATTGGAACACTCAATCACTCACACACTAGCCAACTCGCACACTAATAGGACACATGTTGACATCCCCCACTCAAGTACTGAACCAGTCGAAGAGCTAAGTACCTGCATTCTTTCACAACATTGTCAACTGACGACTAGTCAATGCATGGTTTAAAATCTCGACCCGTGCCAAGGTTTCGGTCCCAGACCGGAACGATACGGTTTTGGTATCGTATTGTGCCTTGCCGATACCGTTTCGGTATTTTTTATTTATATATAGTAATTATTAGATAAATATATTTATTAGGTATAATTTAAAAATAAATTATATATTGGCTTTATATAAGTTATCTATTATTAAACAATTTAAAAAAAAATTAAATATAGTTTTTATTTTAGAAAATTGATGTATCAATAATTCAAACTAAAATTGAAATTTTACAATATGTTACCTTACTAAAATGAGTGGCATAAATTATGTGGAAGTATTGGTTTTAGTAATATTTTACTTATGTAGTCTTTATAACTATCCAATGCCCAGATTAAATAATTAAAATTATATAAATTAATAAAACAATATTATTCTATATATAATAATTATATAAATTATTTATTTATTTAATTAATTATTAATTTAAATAATATATAATTAAAATAAAAAATAAATATTAGAATATCAACTAAATATTAAAGGATTAAAAAATATAAAATAATTAAAAAAATCAGAATATAAATTTGATTTATATAATTTTTTTAGAATTTTTAAAAATTTTTAGAATTTTTTAAAAAAATTTAGAATTTTTAAATAAAATTTAAAACATTAAAAATAATTTTAATATTATTTAATAAAATTTATTATTTTTCAAAAAATTTAAATATAATTTTATATTTTATTGGGATAACTTAACCGGGCTTATAAAAGCCTCCTTAAAATACCTCATTTAAGTGGGAATTATTTTTACTTATTTAAATAGAAATATTATTTTTACAGTCGAGATCCGCGATTTGCACGCCCACGATTTGCACGCTCGTGACGCTCGCATGCCGGCGCCGGAGGCCTCCGGTGACTTCTCCGGCGGCATCGGAGGCCTCCGGCGGCACCGAAAGCGTCCGTCGACGCTTCCGGCTCCGCCAGACGCCTCGCGTCGCGACACGGCGTCGCGATTCCCTTCCTGGGCAGCCGTCAGGGTCGCTGCGTGGCCACAGGCGTCACGACGCTGTGCCGGGTTGGTGCCGGTGCTGCTCGGCGAGCGAAACAAGATGTTTCGCCCGTTTCGACCGGCTCGGTACCGAAATCTTAAACCCTGGTGTTGCTCATGAGGAACTAGTAGGATACTAGACTAGCTTCCCTTTCTCAGTAATTATTCATTTTTCTTTTCTTTTCTTTTCTTTTTTTCTCAAACCTTGATTTATCATTTAGGTAAGTGGCTACAACAAGAAGTCCCTTGTTTTCCTCATGAATTCAATCATGTCAAGCTCTGCTTGAGGTAGGATCCTTACCACCATTGAATGGATCATTATCCATCACATAAGAGGCGCTGTTATGGTAAATCTTTATATTTTGTTTAGACCTTCTAAGAGGAAAATAGAGAAATGGATTTGTTACCATCTGATTATATAATGAAGTGGTCAAATGAGGGGTTATTCAGGTTTAATGAAGGCTTTTTAAAAGATGTACTAAAACAAGACAGCAATGTCCAAGGATATGCTCCCTTTGGTCATGGTTTCATTGCAGAAGTGAACAAGATCCTTGACCTCTTTAAACTAAAGTCTTCTACACCATTAGATGGGTGGCTTTTATGGTTTTTGAGGAAGTGGCTAAGGGAGAAGTGTGGAACTGTACTTGTAGAAGAAAAATGTGAAGCTTTCAAGGGTTATCTCATTCGGGTTTTACCCCAAATAATTGTTATAGAAAAAAGGACAGCAGGGTATAAGAGTCAAATTCATTAATCTTTGTAGCTCACCCTTGTAATATCATGTTAGTTTAGGAGGTGTTTACATTTGTGGATTAGAAAATGATAAAGGACTTTGGTTAGGAAAATTTATAGAGAAACAATTTCATTTTATTTACTCTTAGTTACTTGATCTTGTTTGGTTTGACTATTGACGCTTTTTGTACTTCTGCACATGCATCATGCACAGTAGTTGCTTATGCTTAAATATTCAAGCTATATATAATGCTTAATGTTTCCTTACAAAATTGCTAAATCTTCATAACATGTCATTATAGCTTAATATTATTGCTTTCATAAACAGCATGCTAATTGGGACACTAAAATGATTGTATTCTATAATTATAAAATCCTTAATAAACTAAATGGAACAACTAAAATGATAGTACATATGATGATCAAAAGCATGCTAAATAAGTTAAGTGAAATAAATAAAATGAATGCTTAAATAGAACTAAGCTACCTTGATGGTTGCAACCCGGAGCATTCAATTACTACTAAACACACTAGATTTGTAGCTTATGAATGTAAAGGCTGCTTATGATTTGGCAACTATATGTATGTTAAGCATGCACAAAGTACTCTTAATTCCTTCCAAGCACAATGGATAAAACTTTTCCCCACAAGTTCATTATACTCAGCTTCTTTACAGATAAAGCTAACTATAATGATAAAATATGGTACAACTCATTCATAGTGTAAGTTGTATACATTTGTACTTTGCTAAGCTTGTTGTTACTTGCCAACCTTCCATGCTATATACATTTTGTTGTATCGCTACCAACTAGTATAGTTGATTTTGACTTAGCGAGGTTCAAGAAATTATCATTCCTTGTTGCAGGTGTCATGCCATGCCTATGGTTCTGGTGACTGATTGTGCATGCTAGTTAGTAAGTATAATCATTAGCCAGGATGGTCATCATAGTGCTAGTCAAAAAAATTTATTGAATTGGAATTTTAATTGCTAGATTTATATTTGGAGGTAAATAAATTAAGTGGAATGGCATTTATTATTAGATTTAAGTTGATCTCAACGTGTCGATATGACACAATGAAACTGAACCATTTTGAACGTAGACAAAATTCTGGCAAAGATGCTTTAAACCTTGATGCATAGTAATGATATAGTTGCTGTATAAAAATTGTGTTAGTGACCTTATAAAAATAATAAATGTATGATTTTATTTACCACTTGCAAAATGAATGAAACAACATCATGAAAAATGTGTAAACTCATTTTGACACTACTTAAAGAACCACCAACTTACCTGCACCTTATAAGTACACTAGTAGTATCCAAAAGAATTGAACAATAATATTTGAAACCCACAAAAGAGAAGGATCTAAATAGAACAACAAGATGCACTTTCATTTTGTTCATTCTGCTGCATTACTAAAGAAATTCATTTGTTTATTTAATTTAAGCATTATCAAATTGCACATACAAGTATGCTACATACAATATTATATGGCTCAATAGAATCAAGATAATTAGTTATTTTTAATCTAAAAATCTGTACCACAGAGTCCAGCATCTCCAATAGAAAAAATTTTCCACTTGAAATTGCATCATTCTTTTCCCTTTCCCCATCCTCTAAAGTAAAATTTGCAAGCTTGTAGAAGAGAGCAGCAACAGATGCACGAGCATACATCTCAGTATTAATAAACACCTGAACAGTGCAAATCAACAAATTCGACATGTGAAACTATTTTATAGAGAAATCAGGATTATTATTCAATAAAGAATCAAAGTCTATTTCATTCTAAGTTGTGTGTATGTGTACATGCAAGAGACATGTTAAAGAAATTATAAAAAAAAAACAGCAGGAGGATGCAAAAGATGGGAAATTCATTTCATCCAAGAATGTTATATTCTGAATATTTTTCACTAATTCATCTTGTTTTAGGAATTTAAAGAATGTCAAATTAAGAATCAAGATAAGATGTTAAGGGTCAATAAGTTGTTAATTACTTGATTGGACCAAATATAGGAATAATTTGAAGCTTTGTGGACTCCCCTTGTGTGGAATTCGCCTCGAATTTGCTAGGGTTTAAATTGAACTCAAATTACATTTCAAACATGTGTGTTTGGATTGAATCAAATCCAAACCAATTAAATTTGAGTTGAACCAATCTGCTTGTTAATTTATGTAGCTGGTTGGGTTCAGAGATAAAATATGGTTTCTTCCTATTTTACAAATTCCATGGGATTTTCACTCCCATTCACAAGTCCCTGTCCCTTATTATGGATTCACTACTCCCTCCCTAGATGAGCCAAAAAAATGGCCTCCCCTTGCATCCACCCACTTGTGCAAGAGTATTGTCTTGGTGGTTCAGAGGACCAAACATCAAACACAAAAGTGTCTTGGTGGGTCACAAAGACTAGACATCAAGCAGAAGAAGTCCCGACAAGTCGACTTTTTTTTGGTTGAGGAGAATAATGCAGTCAAAATTTAATTCTATTTAAAAACTACTTAAAGTTGTCCAAGATGTTAATTTTTTTAATTTGTTAAAACTTTTAAAAAGTTTATTTCTTTAAAAAAGTTTCCTAGAGTTTAATTAGGATAATTTGATATTTTATAAAAATAGGTCATATTAACAAACTATAAAAAGAGATTAGAATCCCATGTGACGAACATGTTATGAGTTGTTACAATTTTCAAAAAGCAAAATCTCAAAGAGAGGAATGTACTTCCTCTGGTGAGGATCGTATCTCTATTTGTCTATTGTACAACAACAATTGACTTTTCTTCTTAAACAATGCAATGGGCATGTACATCAAACATGATTGTGGGTGAGTGTTCCCTTCTTACGTTACTTTTCAACACGATCCATTAAGTAGCAAAGGGTTGATTACTTAATCTCTGTGTTTTCTTCTTCAATTATTCTTCCCTGTCATATCAATACTGACGGAGCTTATCATTCCCTTGGCGTCTTTTGTTTGGTTGAGAACTTAGAGAATATAAAGAAGAGTAACAGCGGAATAAAAGTGCTAAAAGATCAAAACATAGAAAGAGTAATAGCAGAATTAAAGTGCCATAAGCTGAAACTTAAAACCAAGCCATGTGAGTTGCAACTTTCAGCCCATTTGCATGCAATGTAGTTTTAGCCCAAGATATGTTATAGGCTTTGAACTGATTTTATATGCATTAGCAAGGGCTTTGACTCATTAGTACAGTCCTGATTTAGGGCATAAACCCATGTATCAAGTGTCACCTTTGTATATGGTGAATGCGGCTCTAGTGTTTCAACTTAATAAAAGAATATAAATATGGACTTAAGTGGTGATAAGAAGATATAATATACAGCTTGTAAATGAAAATAAATTGAGCTAGATCATTATTTAAAAAGCAACGTCAGATATTCGTTGATTTAAACTGCAATTACATGGAACTCTTTTTAAAACATAATAATTCATGCATATTTATCCTATAGGATATTGGTTGGTTGTGTTTCTGTAACCACAAAAATTGTAAGCGAGGGAAAGTTAATGAGATATTGGTTGGTTGGTTGGTTGGAGTTGCCAGTTTTTATAGTTGTCATATCACATATGTAATTAGTTGCACACCTTTCAGCATTTTCTTCTTGTATGATGCATTGTTCCATTTTAAAAGAATCAACTTCTTTATTGTGGCCTTCCCTTTTACACAAAGGTTTTTACTTCAAATTATGTCTTTGTTCCAAATCAAAGGAACTCAATAATAAAAATATCTTTAGTATAATTCCTGTGTTCTCATCTAGTGTGGAATTATTCTTGCAAAAAAATAGAACAAAATATGTGTTTTGAATTATCATGGGTGAGGTGCCCTTGTATGCAAAAATGAAAAACCTATTAGATGTGAAAAAAAAAAATATCTATATTAAGACTAGGGCACTGGTTTAAGTAACGGATTTTCTCATTATTTGACTTTAATGAATTTTTTGAATTTGTGTAATTCACAGAAAGTTGAATATATCTAAGCAATAAAATCTAGAGACCAATTACCTTGTTGTTTGGATTTTTGATCCAATAGTTCTATATTAAGGTTCTTATCTATATTTTTGGTGTCAACATTGGTATGATTTCTAAAGCTTCAAATATGGGAATCAGATAGTAGTTGACAATTTTGCCAAGTTTGATAAGATGGCAGAAATTTGATTCCAATTGTTTGCTCAGGACAATACTTCATCTAGGGGCTTGCGCCCTACATCTCGAATAGGTTGTCTAGCCACTTTCTAACTTCAAGTAGGCCCTAGACAAAGCTATTGCAATCAAGATCAATATATAAATCTGGTACCATGTTGAGTGACTCATTATTATAAATTAACAAAATTTGATGTTACTAGCATATTTCACTTAGATGAGTATTGTATCGTACCAACACTTGACACCCCTTGACATACTATAAGTTATGATGAAGTCAAAAAATGTTATTATTTTATGCATTACATCCATACAAGATAATCAACTCCGCCCATGACGAACCAGTCATGGTCGGTCTCAAGCCCGGATAAAAGAGGATTGTGTTGGTTGCCAGCGAGCATTAAACTAAGACAAATGTTCAATGAATAGATCCATTAAACTATTATACTAATACTAGGTTATTCCCCGGAAGGAACGCGTTGCAGATCCGACTGTAACGTCTCAGCAAGGATAGCTACATCTCCAAAACTAGGGTGTAGTGTTAAATATGTAAGAATTAACATTGCAAGGTCCGACTCTAATGTATCGGCAAGGACCGCTACATATCCAAGAGAACTTGGGTGTAGTGTTAAATAGATATGAGTTCTCACACCATAGGTTGGATAAGAATAAATATATAGGAAAACTAATAGTGCAAAATTTGGAACATAAAACATGGGAATCCTCACTAGTAAATCAAAAATGTAGTAGATATGATAATTAGGAGAAGAATTAACATTTTGTGTGTACAATAGACAAAATAGACCGGCGAGAATGCAAAGATAATAAAAAACTAGGATTTTAAGTTATGGTACAAATGAAAGAGTAAATAAAAAATGTAGTGGGTGTTGTTGTAGATAGTTCGTTTTAGGAGTAGTTAGAAAATATGATAGAATTATAATCCTTAAGATAAGGGGCGAAATAAACCATAAACATAATTAGCATAAACGCATAAGATTAGATGACACTACCAAATCAAGGTTTTAGGACAATTTAGATGAAGTATTATAAAATATTTTGACAAATGAAATGATTTTAATAGAGGGTGATCGAAATAGGGATGTCAGAATGAAAAATAAGAAATATGAAAGGGTAGGGTTATGCATTGTGGGCTTTTAATAAGAATACTGGCTTGTGTCAACGTTGGTTATATAAGCGTAGAGGTCAATGAAAACATTGTAGATTAATAGATCCATTAAGCCTAAATGACCGTTTAGATCCTCCCTTTGGGACTGAGTATATGCAGTTGACTTAAGTTAATGAACCATATAATGTAAATCAAATTTAGTGTCTATGTTAAATTAGCACAGAGATGGAGTTATGGTAGGTGATGAGTGTGGGTTAGGATGCTCATCTGCCGCTCTTCCCTCTTAGGATTACCATATATGAAAGTTATATTAATTGCTTTTGTTGCTTCTTTCTTCAATTAGACTACTTGAAAGTACAATAGCTTAGCCACATGGTATGGCCATTAGAGAAACATGCTTACAGACGTATCTCTGTGACCACTTGGCTACAAGATTATAATGTAAACAATACATTAACTTTACACTAAGTGATATAAAAAAATTGATTAAATTTTATTAATTTCCATTCCTTCCAATGGCATGAGATCCTGGTTTGAAATCTCATACCATATTGGTTAGCATGGTCAAAATGTATTGTTCTAATAAATTTTCAAAATTCAATACTAGCATGCTCTAGCAAATCTTTTGTGTCACGATGTTAATCATGTGAATGAGTGTTGTGTCATGCTGACACTCAACACCCTCTTGGCATGGTCTAACACACATTAAGATTAACTAAAACTTGTGTTTAAAAACTCTTCTCGAGATTTTGAACCTTGCATGTGATTACCATGCTCTCATTCATAATATCAAAAGCTTTGCAAAAAAAAATATAACCTTTGTAGGTACCGTCCACCTAAAATCAAGTGCATGCTCAAATTTATAAGCATGAGTTTGTTTACCTTGGGTGATGCGTGTGCATGTCACCCATGGGAGACACACTGTAGGAGGCACCTTCCATCCAATGGAAGGCACCTCCCATGCAGACTGTTGCCCATGCACGTCGCGCACGCACATTGTGCATGGTAAAAAACCATTATAAACATATTACAAAGAATAAATAGAAAGTGCACATGTGATATTGAGAAGCATGATTAAGAAATTAAGCCCCTAATATAAACTTTGAAATTTATATTGTAGAAAATTACAAATGGTAAAAATAGGTATATACTTGTATTTATAACTTTTATGTTTAGCATGATGACGATGCACGAAGAATTTGGTCATGATTACAATATAAATTTTTCTGTTGACACTATCTTTCCTTTCTTAGATTCAAATTTCATTCTCTAAAAAAGAATTTAGAAATTGGAAAAAAAATCCAAAAAATGTTGGTAAACAAAAATATTGAAGACAAGAACAAAAAATAGTTCCTATTTTTATAAACAAACACACCATAATTTTTCCTTGAAATTCTATATGATAAAGTGTGAACAATCATTGTCGCAAAAACTAGGTCAAGTCAATTGACATTGTAGAGGAGGAGCAAGATGAAAAAAAATTAATGAAGAAATAGAGACAAAAACAAAAGGAAAGAAAAGGAAGCAGAAGGAAAGCTAGGGTTGTGTGGTAGAGTTAGGACCTAGACTATTCTTCCCATCCAATAGCTTGCAGATTGCCATTTGTTGGAATCCTTGTGTTGAGATCCCTACCCTATGGTTCACTTTTGATGTGGTACCACCATGTTCCACTAATATCACTGCCTCATCACCAATTTAGGTCACAATGAGCAGTAGAATGGCATGTGCTACCCATTAGACGCAGCAAGTAAAGAGATTCAATTTCATGCTCTCCTTCGTATCTTAAATTCTTCTCTTTTGGAAATAATTACAAAGAGTTGAACAGACATGCAAAAGAGCATCAGCTTCTCAGATATCAATAATAAAGAACTATTAATCCAATAAGTATTACATTAAAAACAATGTCCAGATTCTGCAAAAAAATAGGAATACCTCTGTGAATTCATGATCAGGACTTTGAGCAAGTATAGAAACCTCAATTTCAGCTTCATGATTTTCAGACAGCTCTGCTTCAAAATCCTCATCAAAGGCCACTGCAAAAAAACAATAATAAAAATAAAAAATAAGGGCAATGGGGCAACCTTTTGCACTACTCTCGAAGAAAAACAAAACAGTCTGAGTCAGTAAATATAGTGGGGAAAAATACACCAGAGCCATATAGTGTCAGCAACTTCAACTCTTTTATGTAATATTTAATTGTTGCCGGATACAACAGCCACAGTCCTGTTAAGTGTAAAGCTCCAAGTCGAATGGTACGGGGACTTCTTTTGCCATCATCAAGAAGTTTTCCAACGAACTGCAAGATAACAGGGAATTAAGTTAATAAATAATTTTGGCAGAGGATTATTTAATTACATAATATATCAGGAAAAAGCAACAAAAACAGAAAAAGAATTCCCTATTCCAATATAATTAACACCTATTCCAATATAATTAACATGCTAGCACCAATAAGAACGGATGGATGACTATGAATAAACAAGTAGAAAATGGAAATAACTGACTAATTAACCCTTCAATAAAATGAGTACCTAAGCTAAAATCATACAGAAGAGTATGTGCAATGAATATAAACATCATATTTATATGCTAAAACTACTCTTGAATAGAATCTCCAGCACAAGCAACAACCATCATCAAACTTCTTGAGAACTACATTACAATCTTCACAAAACTGTGTCCAAAGAATATTTTATGTGTAAGAAGGAAGAAAAAATAGGTAAATTTTAACAAGAGGAATGTTTAACACTACTACAGAATATCTAAAGTATCTACGCACAACACAAGGACATCCTGTCCATATGAATTTAATTTGTGATTGTAGTGCTCTCATTTATATCTATGCAGGAAAACATTTAGGTTTACCAGCACAAGCAGTATATAAGTATGCAGTTCATGGATGTCAGAAGAGAAAACGAGAAAGAGAAACTGGAATCTTATATGTGAACTGTCAACATTTTGTATAGCAGACTACAATTCCAAGGTAAGGAATGTGATCAAGTAAACATTGAAGGAATATTGAGAATCCAGAGCTAATGAGGTGAAAAGAAAGGACTCAGTTTTACTCAATTCTGCAAACATCATGCAGATGTGAAATAGAGACTAGATTGGAATTCAAATGGTTGTAGAAAAGATTCCTCTGAAAAAGGATCTGGAAAAGCCTCAGATAATGAAGAAAAAGGAAACCATTTTACTGGAATATCATAGGTCAGCTTCTACTCCAGTCAGAAATACTTGACCTCAGTAAGAAAAAATTGACAACTAGCAAATCTATCATGGTAGCATGTAGCAAATTGATCCCTACGTTATCTATCTGATTTTTTTCAGCTCAAAAGGAGAAGACAGACATGAAACTGCATTAGATAATGAGCTTATAGACTAGAAGAATAGAGGAAAAGAAAGATAATACAAGGATAAGTTTAGAAAGAAAAAAAAAACTTCCAATGCTCCAGCATCATGACAGCAAAGAGTCTAAGTTTGTCACGCTGCAACAGTGTTAGCAACAAGGAGTTCCTGAATGAAAAATTTAACAAAAACATGCACAACACAGAAAATTAATAAAGTTCAAAATCACACAATCTATCAATGGGAACTTGATCACAACAATGGACCATCAAGAAGAGTGGAAGAGATAGGAGGATAATGGTGTTAAGAACCAAAGATTGTCACATCCATAGGTATGGTTTACAGTTCAAAGTAATAATATTTTAAAGCCAACGTTCAAAATCTCAAGTTGTGTTGTATTGGAGTTTAGGTCTTTGACTAAAATAATATTGTTTAGGGAAATGACAAAGGAAATAAAGAAGACAAAAAGAGAACTTCTGTGATTTTGTGTCCCATTTGGAAGGGCTATAGTTTTGACATTATGTTGTACAAACACAAACTAAAATAAAAATATTATTTCAATACATCTACACATGTTGTAGCATAGTAACAGGTGTCAAATATCTGCATCACAAAATACTCATCGATAATTGACACCATAAGATAAATTACTTGTTCCGAATCTAAATAATATCAAGTTTTGGTAATTTATTAATTCAACCGTGTTACCAGCATGAAACGAGAGTTCAAACCAACATTAAAGCAATGAATAAACAAAATTTAACATAAATATTAAGGAAAACAAAAGCAAAATAGTTGGGTAACAACAAGGCATCTGATATATAATGAGAAAGCGAGGTGATATGGAACACTCACAAAACCTTTGTGAAGTAATGTGGCAATTTATGTTCCGTTAATCGTCTCATTAACTAGTCATGTTATTCGAGTCATTAATGGGTCATGTTACTTGAGTCCATAAAAAAATATACAAAATAATATGAATTAATTTATTTAAAAAGAATGATATCAGGTATAGGATTATCTAAGCCTCAAAAAAATTAAGTTATGTAACACAAATATAGTTGAAAGCATCTTCATGTGGTGAATATTGACTATACACTAGTAGATGAGGTGTATCAGGTGTTGAAGCTAAAGGATTCCTACAACTAGGGTGAGGAATGATAAAGGTGTTGGAGTATATCAAACTTTGTAATTGACTTGGATAGAGATAAGGTAGACAGATAGAGGGACTCATATGCCACATCAGCAAAGTTAAAGGTAGAATATGACTCAGCAAGAGTAACAATTGATAACCATCTAGAGGTGTGAATAACGAAAGTAGAAGATACAGACTATAGTAATAACTTATCACCGCCAAGGGATACAACATAAACAAAGCAAGTGAACCTAAAGACCTTGGTGGAAGGCAAGAGATGGCATCTTAAGGAAAGAGAATAGTGAAGGGGATTTGACAATGAAGGGTGAAGGATCGCATATGATTGATAAGATCCCATGCAGGAAAGACATATTTGTTGTGAAAATTTTACTATTGGTTCAAATATTCATGCTTCATATTGAACAAAAAAATTTAGAATTTTTTGAATCATAAAAATAATTTTTGTTTAAACAGAGAATTATTTGTAAAAATTACTGTCTTTCAAAAAAATTTCGATAAAAATACAAATTTTTGCATGGTCTATTTAAAACCCCAAGAAAAATTTTCAATATTTTTCTAACTGTTTTCGTATTTTTTCCTAATACTTTTTAATGTGATCAAAAGAGGACAAAATTAGGGATTAAGTTAAGAGACCAATTTGATTTAATATTTAAATTGAACTGATTGCATTTTTTTACTTGCAAATTAATATTGTTTTATTTTTTGTTTCAACTCTAACTTAACTTGGGTTGATGCACATCAAAAAGGGAGAAATTGTAAGTACCCGGGTTAGTTTTGATGTGATCAACCGAGTTAAATTAGGTTATGCATTTTGTTATGCTTTGTGTCTAAGTATGTAGGGACTTAGGAACACAAGAAATCGAGCAAAAGACGCAGCAAGTGAGAAGGATGACACGGGAAGTGAGTAGACGGACTCGGTGCATCCGAGAGACGAGAAGTTGTGAAAGATTACACCGGCGGATAAGAAGGATACGCATGGCACTTCCGAAGGACGAGAAGCCGAGGAGTAAGGCTGCTCAAGGAGAAGGTCGGAGTTAGATTCAGGTGAACTCAAATCAAGATGGCGAAATGATCATCCAAGCGAACAGATGAAAAATCGATCAACCTCGAAGTTAACCAAGTCCAGGCACCTAGAACTGGTCGCACCCGGATTCCCTCAAGCCACATCAGCGAGCCGTTGCAGCGAGGATCTGCACAAGAGTTCACGTCAGCCAAGTCCAAGAGATCGGACCAGGTTCACACACTCAAAAATCGATAAGTCATTGATGAAAAGCCGTTACGGAGTGGATTAAGGCTACGAAGTCCAAACGGCCAGACTGCTCAGGCGCCCAGGAGCTATCACGTCAGTCAACGACTACATTCGACCAGTGGGCTATAAATAAAGCCCTAGTCCTCGAAGTTTGGAAAGCAAACTCTGTACTTTCAATTTGAATTCTATTTTTCTATTTATGTGATCTCAACATTTGTAAATTGACTTATCCTCCTGACTGAAAGGAGATCTTTTATTGGAGCTTTCACTGCCTTGGATTAGCAACCTCCCCAGTTGAAACCAAGTAAAATTTCGTCCTCTACTTTTTAATTAATGTTTATGTTTTATTTGTTCAACTAATGTGTATCTATCCTTGCTAAGTTTAAAAGCAAGAGATAGTTGTAAATTGTACTTGCAGGTTATTCACCCCCTCTAGTCGGTCTACACGGGACCAACAAAAACCTTCTATTTTTACATTATCACTCCCTCGTAGAATCTTCTCACCCGTTTGCCTCCCCACTAACACAACCTTGGCCTTGCATCCAACCTTAAATCAACCATACAAATTTAAAGTAATTGAAAAACCTGCACATACAAACTAGATCCCATCTTCCCCTACTATATTGCATCCCTCTCCTTCTCTAGGTTATGCAAACCAATCTGCCTACAATAAACCATAACAGTCCTTCCTATGAATCCACCCCTCGACTACAAAATTTCTCCTATAACAAACCTTGCCAAAGTTATTGCTACTCTATAGATCTCAGATACAACATATGCAGATCTGCTCTTTGTGGAAATTAGCCAAAAAAAAATGCAAATTTGTTTTAGCAGATCAGAAGATTCCTACAAGAGAAACAACTCCACGAGCTTATCTTCACGTAGCATTTGATTCTAGACCACTCAGAGAAATACCACCTCATCCGAACTACTACAGCTCTTGCTTCTTTAAATCTCCACTTCCACAAATTTATAAGGTGGGATCTTGTTAGCCCATATTTAAAGCAATACGTTAAGGTTTGAAGGTTCAATAAGAGCAACACTTCAGGCTAGCCAATGCTCTCCTTTTATCCTCTTACACATCATCCACATTGTTGCCACTGACCTTCAAGATTACCTCCACATCGTCAGTCATGCCATCATTTCTCATCTAGAAGTGAAACTGTTATCACCAGCTCCAGTAATGAACATATCATCCCATGAGAATACATAAATCCTCCATAGGGCTCACGAGAACCATCTGATCTAGTGTAGAAGATGAATAAGAATCTTTATATTGATGGGCATTTTAGAGATATCTTGTCATCCCACAAATTGACCATATAATCCTAAAGTGGGTTTATGTCATCTGGTCTGGCTTATACTACTAATAGGAAAATTACACAATGCTCAATCGTTCATTGGCTTTGTCTATGTTCGATGAAAACTAACGTTAGTAATAGAACTATCAATTTTAGAGGTGAGGTGATGGTAACAAATAACAACTGTAGATTGTTCAGGGGATTAATGCCCTAATATGTGTACATGTTGTATTCTATAACTTTCCACTATCAACATTTGAGAAATTGAACCTTGTACCTAGCATTGCCAAAATATATTTTTATGTTGGGAGATCAAGACTCAGAAATGAAATACAAAGGGGTTTGAACAGTTTTACCTGTGTCACAATAGTGTTTCATGTGAACAGTAGGAATGGGCAATACATTTGTTTGTCGCAGTCAGTACAGATAGAAACCACATGAATCCGTCAGACCTCAAATATTAAAGATTAGAATTATTTTAATGATCATGGAGGGAAAGAGGAAAGAAGAGGCTATTAAAGAACTTGATCTAGTTGAAGTTGCTGGAGGGTCAGAGTGTCGAAAAAAATTCACGAGACAACAAACAAAATCAAGTGGTAAAAGCATAAGAGAACAAAGGAAAGGTGGTTGGAGGGAATTCCACAAAGTTTCAAGCCTTATTGATAGTTCAATTTTGGTGAAGGTGGGACAACAAAGGGAGTAGTGAGTGCCACAAAAACTGCGGACATATGATGCAAACAAAGGCATCCATGATACTGTAATATAGCATCCGAACTTACCTTGTTGGTTTGTGAGTTTGCAGATGAGTAAAAGGCGCATAACGTACTCAACTTCCTTCATGCTTGAGTAACCTAAGTTTTAGTTTCTCAAGAGCTACATGAAACCGCAATATAGATTTGCAGATATTATAGTTTGGAAGTCCTCCGACTACGTCTTGTGTAACATTAAAATACACACATCATAGAAACAATAATAAAACATTTCTATATAGAAAACAAATGCAAAAAATAAGAAATGAAATTAGTATTCCTCTTTAAGAACACTTTAAGAGAAGGAGATGCAAATAAGAAATAGGAGTTGGCTCTCAAAGGTATGTTAATTGAACTCATCTCCAAGCCAGATTAAGAAGAAAGGGAGGAACACATTCAGAAAATGTTCCTGATGTTTCTAAAAGACACATCAAGCTAGATTAAGAAGAAAGGGAGAAAAACGTTCAGAAAATGTTCCTGATGATTCTAAAAGACACAGAAACAGAAACAG
>JBBPFQ011125282.1:0-20464 GCA_037974815.1 Kaempferia elegans | reverse complement strand
CCACACGGCCGTGTAAGGTTTGGTTGCAATGTCGTGTTCCCTCGGCTTGGTCCCACACTGTTATATCTTCGCCTGCTCGTCCCGAGAACTCCTCTGTAACTCCGAATGCATCTAAATGCGTTCCAAAAGGTAGCAAAATGCTCCAAAACGCTTTCCTGCACAAGAAAACCCAACGACTGCAGATCTCCGAACAAACAGGCATAACTATGCTGAAATGAATATAAAAGGAAGTGTAACAGCGCAAATCATTCACAATAATATCTCAGTGATGTGCAATAATGATACATAATAATAGGTACAATTTACGTACATCAGTCACCCTCTATCCCCAGCAGATGACTAGATCTGACATGTTTGTTTGGACCTATGTTTGTTTATTTTGAAATTTGCTATGTACCGTCTCCTTAAACTCATATATGTTTAGATTTATGCATCACCGTATTGTTTTTCTGTATTATTTATCTCTTTCTTGTTAATATGGTAAAGGGGGAGTATTAATATTAAAGTCATAAAAGGAAAGGGGGTGGGTGGGTGATATTAATATTAAAGTCATCAGGGGGGGGAGAGTAATTGTACTCATTCTACTTGCATTTATGAAAGGAATATTTTTTTGATTTTAAACAAGTTTCGTCATATATCAAAAAGGGGTGATTGTTAGTGCGGAATGCACTAATAATCAAACTTGTATTTTAATATATGACAAAGAGTTTAAAGTTAGAACGCACGTGTTTGATATGTTGTTTAGGTTTGCAGACCCATACAACCTGATGGATCAAGAGGACTGAATACCAGACAGAATGCCCAGATGGGTCCAAAGGACTGGACTGGCAGAAAGTGGAGGACTATATATCTGGCAAGAGAACTTGGTGAGCCAGAGTAGACAAGACATCGAGGCGAGGAAAGACCTGGTGGGCTAGGATCGGACATCAATCCTAAGAGTCTGACATATGGTAAGCAAGGTAAGCTCTTGGAGTGAGTACAGTGAGAACTCTTGGTGGTGATCCAACTAAGGAAATTAGGGGATTTCTTTGTCAAGATCAAGATAGGTTTAACTGTCTTTATCATACATATATACGTATATATATATTCTAACATTGTTTTGCAGGATAAATTGTACTAACATGTTTCTGTAGATTTTCCATCGACGGAAAAACTTACTTAGTCGATGGATAAGCTAGTTGTTCCGTCGATGGAACAGTGGGTTCAATTGACGGATCAGATCGAAGCATATAAGGAAGGATGTTTTCAGTTAACAAATAGTTATGTTTAGTCGACGGAACGCCTGAATTTTTGGGATTTGATTTGCCGAATCATAATGAATACGGAAGGCCAGACGTTCCGTCGACAGATCAAGAGGATCAGTCGACGGAACAACATGATTTATGGGATTTGACGGATCGGATCGAAACACACAAGGAAGGCTTTGCTATCCGTCGATTGATCAATCGACGGAAAGGATCAATTGACGGATCAATTTATCCTTCGATTGAACGAAGACTATAAAAAGAAGTGCTTGGGATCCGTGTTGTGCAACTAATTTTCTGCTCCAGGATTTTCTAATCGATCCTTCAGTAATTGATAGGGGCAATCGATTAAGACTTGGTCAATTGATTGAGTAATCGATTAAGGTCTTCTTTGCGAGAGAATACAGAGCTTGGAAATTGATTGAGCTATCAATTAGGCTACTTTATCTCACGATCAGAAAGATTTTGAATCAATTGAGGTAATCGATTAAAAGTTGTCGAATGGATTGGTATGACTCACCAATCAATTAAATGGGTGAAAATTGACATTTTGTAGGGTTGAAAGGTCGAGCTAACGTGACAATCGATTGCGGTAAAGTCAATCGATTAGGAGGCATTGAAGGAACCTAGAAAAGGGTTTTCGTGAAGGTTTGAAGAAAAGGCTCGCTTACTACTGTTCACGCCGGTTTGTTGAGGTTTTGGCGAGAAGTATTGCTGTACTTTCCAAGCATCAAGAGGCTAATCCAAAGCAAGAAAAAGAGCAAGGAAATTAAGGTTCATTGTTGTAATCATTTTCGATTTCTTGTGTAACCTAGTTTGTGATTTCTTGTTGTGCTCTTGTATTCGAGCTTGTATGAGACTTTTCCACCTCCACGAAGGAGGTTTTCATAATGTATCCGTGCGTGAGGAGCGGACCCTTCGATACTCACCTCAAGGATGTGAATACCAAATAAAATCAAGGGTGTTAGCGTTGTGAAGATCTTCACTTCAAGTATCTGCTAAAAATCATCATCGAAGAAGCAAATGAAACTTTTCACACCCCCTTCAAGCTCTCTACATGTGCTAACATTTTCTGTATCTTCTACCTCCACTATCAACTCCAATATGCAATTTTGTACTGCTCGCCAAAAGCATGAATGACTATACGTGGACTACACATGATTGAGCATCCCCTCGCTCACATGCCAAGACATGGGGGCGTGGCCATTACAAATCTCCCTGTACGGCTAAGGAAGATAGGGGTCGTCATCCCATCAGCGTCTCATTGCCATCCAGATCCCATATCTCTTTGAGCGGCCTCATCAACATATCAATACCGCTCTCATCAACTTTTGTTCTCTAATCACTTGTCTGGTCTAGTAGTTCCTCATATCAAATATGCATTGTCCTCAAATGATATATGGAATTTCTACTGAAATCAATAACGCTCTGACTATCCTAGGTGGACAAACCCAATAGCAGGTGGTCAAATTCCATGAGGGAGAGGAAACAGGACTTAAGTGATCTGGCAATTGATCTGACTTCCTCTCTACACCCTTACTAGACTGTGACCGAAGTAGGAAAATGAGTATATGTTGCATTTGATCCTCAAATAGTTGAAGACAGAAAATATGACAAGGAAGATGCTCAAATAAGTAACCACTTCAAGCTCAACCTTGGAAAAAGTATAGTCTCATCAACACGTACCATTCACAAGCTACCCATTAATCCAGCCCACTAGCTGACTAGCCCCAGACATACACATAGAGCGCACACAAACAATCAACAACCCACAACATCAAGAATGAAGCTTAAGGGCCAACAGAGGTTAGTTTAACCAGCAGTATTTGAGGGTGATTGGCTGAAAAATCCTTTGGTTTGGTGCGCCATCAAGCTTTGGAATCAAAGAAATGAGGAAGTAATATTGATTGACTGTCTTTTTTTATCTTATGCTGCCCATTGTATCATGTATTGATGTATTAGAGTTACATTTAATTGTTACCAAATACTAGATAACAGTATTTATTTTTATTTTTTCTCTAAATTTTATTCTTCTAGTAATCCCTCACTTCCATCTTAGCATTCTATGAAGGGTTACAATGTGTATTGTACTGATCTTCGCTTCAGATGTTTTACTTACAGTTTTTTAATCTATCTCTGATTAAGTATTATACGTTGATTGAGAAACATGATTTATTTGTTGCAGCTTCTTTAGTCCCCTAATAAAATCTATAACAAGAAAACAAGAATTTAGTTTTACAATGGATGATGAATATATTGAAGAACGTGAAGATTTTATACAGCACCTAGAGTCACGGTTCTTGTACCTTGCAGCAGATGCACGCTCCACTTTAAGGTTAGAAATGTGTAAGAATCTATGTCATGCTCCTGTTATTTTGCATGTTGAAACAGTTTTTGGTATGGGTATATTTTCTATGATGAATCTGATCTAGCCTAATTAGTAGAAGCCTGGATTTGTTACTGTCTGCAACGTAGAAATTTTGTTCACTCATTATTGTTTGTGTTGCTATCTTGCAAGAGGTTGGAGACCTTCCTACAAGAATATCTTGCTTAATGTGAAAAGAAAACTTGGAGTTCGTTGCTCAAGTAAATTGTCAACAGAAGACCTTGAAGTAGAAATTTTTCTCCATTTACTAAGTGAATACTCAAGGTACTTATAATTTCTTCTTGGAGTTCTCATAACAACTTAAATTTGTATGCTTATTTTTGTAAAATGAACTGCTCCTATGAAACCATTACATCATATAACTAGATTAGTTTCTAAGAGCCTTATTTGGCTCAAAAGTGTCATGGGCTTCTTAAGATGTTACAGATATATGTCTCCAAGCTTGACCCTAGATTGGAGTGCTTGAGGTATAAAAGCTGTGTTAGGTGATTCTGTGGTTATTGATTCAAGCAGTTGACCATCATGTCAATTATGCCTATGGTGGATTAAAGTAAGACCAATTGAACTATTTTATAAAGCTGTTTGGCCAAAAGTTTTCACCGTTATCTTACCTATTCTCATTTTAACTGCTTGTTACTTTTGTGACTAACAGAGATTTGTGTCATCAACTTAAACTTTATCATTCAACATATTTAATTCTCTCCTATTCTTATATTAAATGTTAAGACTTGACTCATGTCAAGATATGTTACGATTAGTTCTAAGTCTATCATATCCTATCTGGAATTAAATTCCTTGTGAATTGTGATATGAAAGTGTCTATTTTACAGTGCCTTTCTTAGTGTTCTGCATATTGGTTATATGCAAAAGCTAGTTGTAACATGGACCTTCTGTTGGTATTCTTGCCAATTTCAGTGAAGAGATCGATCCTGTTTCATTTCCATCACTTGACAGAAAACCCCCAAGTAATCATGGAAGTCTTGAAGTTGGAATAAGTAAATGGAAGGTTCTTGCTCTTGGAGCATTAAAAGGTGGAGCAAAAGAGCTTCAGAATGTTTTTGTGAAGGTTAATTTTTGTCAAAAACTTTCTTTTTTATTACATGATGTATGTTGTTATGTCCTGACATGGATCTCTCATTAGGGATGTGGAATGTTAACTATGGCAAGGATATTTCAGTTGGTATGCTTTCATTCTTTATGATAGTTTTCATTTCTCTCTCAATTTATGAGTCTCTTTTTTCAATTTTGGCATAGTTGGCTAGGAAATTTTCTGGTAAGCTGCTATTGGAAGTTGCTAACTACGAGATAAAGCATGAAATAATTAAGAAGGTGCACACTTTCTAGGAGCTTGTAGTTGTCTTTATATTCTTTAGTCATTACTTCATACTGAATATTTGATGATTGATAAATTTTTATTATGCTTGCATTTCTTCTATTGGATTACTGCATGGAAGGTGGTACATGTTGGTCTGTGTGGTACATCAGTCGTGGATTCCGTTTTTTCAAGTGAGTGCAAATCATTAGATAGTTCAGTTTCGGTATAAGCCTCACCTGTGCAGATTGAGTTCATTTTCTCGTCCAAGTGCAGCTGAATCCTGAACTATTCAAACTCAGTTTTATTCAAGTCTGGGGAGAAAATTCTTTTTATGCATGAATGCAAAGAAGGGAGATTCTCACAGTTACACTTACACCTGTACCTTTGTGCTCTACGTGAATGGAGAAAAGAACTTTTGGTTTATAAAATGGCACACATAAAAAGGAGAGTGCATAAAAATAATAACCTTGCTGATGACCTGGGAGAGAAGAAATGGCTTTATACATGAGAAGAAGAAGGTGAGCTGGAAGACACTTGGAAAAGTTACATTGTTTGCACCCAAAGTCACTGTGAAAGGTATAGGTGGTAGGAAAGTGTTGTGGAAGAATTTTGAAACATTCACACATGTATTTTTCTTTGTCAGAAAATTAAATGTTAGGTAAAGAAAGAGCTTGGCCATGCCAGTTTGCTAGACAAGCTAATGTTAAAGATGGTAAAACAATATAGAAATCTATCAATAACATCTAGGCTGTTGTAATCAAGGAATGGAGGAAAACAAAAACACATTTGTTAGTATACAGTTGACCATTCCTGATGAAGCTCGGAATCTCAAATGCATAATCGTCAAAAAAATGGTTGACAGTTTGTGCACGTATCTTTCGGCATATAGAAGTCTGGAATATGTATGAGGAGGGTCGTGAACTATTATTTATTTGTACTGAAATATAAATTGGAGATGAGTTTCGGCATTTATTATAACTAACATATACCTTTTTAGTTGTATTATTGCTAATTCTTCTATCCTCCAAAACATATTTTCTCTTGAGATTGTCAGGGCGGACAATTGGCAGCTATCAAGCTGGAGGCAAAAACAGCTGAGCTAATTGCAAGACAGGTCAAGCTCATATTTTCTTGTCAGGCTACTTGAATGCTAGAATATATTGATCCTTTAATTAATTAGAAGCCATCAAAAAAATGTGTTTCTCTACCCTTATTTGGCAGGGTTTGGCTCGAGCTGCAACTAGATATGCTGGAATTAGAAGTGCAATGATGCTCCTAGGACCAATGTAAGTTTTGCAATATAAACTCAAAGATCAATGCTTTTCTTCGTGGAGACATCCTAATTTTTCAACTAACACGTTTGCTAGGTGTAATACATGAACTCATTCTCAATGTAATAATTTTAATTAAAACTTTCTTCATTTGTCATGGTCAGTTGGCATGGATTTTAGGATTTGGTGACTCACTACTCTCAGTAGGTTTAGATCATAAAAGCAATTGCTTCAGTAGGGTGCGTTGTACATATAGTCAGTGGTAAAACTCCTATCTATCCTGCCCATGTAGTTGTTGAGATGTATGCCTTATTATTATTGTACGTTTCTTCATTTAGTTTACTAACACAATGCTTATTGTGTCTAGATTGCAGCAAAGTTCTGAGTTAGCTTGATAGAGTTATTATCCCAAAAAAAAGTGTGTTTCTTGTTGCAGCCTCAAGTACTAGATGGTACAACTTAAAGAATTGAACTAAGCTTGTGAGCATGGTCTCTCTTTTTTTTTTTTGGGTGCAATGAACATGGTTTCTACGAACCAATATTTTCCTAAATTTACATTAGGTCGGAGCTGACAGTTGATGCCATTATTTAGGATGAAATGACACTTTGACTTGCAACCAATTTGACATGTCCTCTATGCAGTTCATAACTAACTGAGTGGCTAAAGATATGACCTAACTTAAAGCTTAATGCTTTTAGAATGATCTAAGTGACCAACTCAATGAAGTGGGAATTTGCAGGTTCTTCCTCTCCTTAGACACACGGAACGTTCAACACAGTGAGACTTTTCAGAATGAATTTTGCTTGTAATTTGTTCTGTAGCTTGCTTGCCATTATGTATCCAAGTAATTTTGAAGTTTCTACTTGTATATAACTTTGTCTGGAGGTTGATGCTATAGCCAGTGCTATAACTTCTGTACAATCAGAATGTAATGAGTAAATTATGTCAACTTTGAATTCAAGACTTTCAAGCTTTTGGTGCATGAGGAGATACCATAACATCGAGAAACAGTCTGTGACAATTATCCCGACAGTTATGTGGTGAAAAGTGTTTGATATTGCATCTTGCACCCTTATCCATCTTGAGCGGAAGAGGAAATTAACCAGACAAAAGGAGAGAGAGAGAGAGAGAGAGAGAGATGGTTGGATTCCTAGATATTAGTGAATCTCACCTCTATCTCAGTTTTTTGGTGCCTGCTATAGATTTGATCTTATTGGACCAAACAGCATTTCAGAATTAAGTTCCATCTTTATATGCATTTGTAGTAGTTAACTGTGACCCAAATGTATCATGATTCATGTTCTTCATACATTACCGAAAACACGAAAAATAAAGTAGCCACCTGCTATTAACTCCTTGTCATCAACTGTCTGTACAATTCTATAGCTGGCAACATAAATATGAAGAGCAGGGCCAGATAGTAGATACTTTTGATATAACAATGGTGAGATGTGGACAAAAGGAAGAATATTTGTTTTTTCATTCTAGAGAGATGAGGATAACCGGATGGAACACTGCAGTATGGAAGGATGAAACAGTCTGAGTGGAGCAATTGAGAGAATAGTAAAGACTTGTGGTAAGATAAGAGGCAAGTGGCAGAACCTGGATTGTGCTGGGTGCTGTAATCATTGCGAACTAGGCAAACACAAACACTTTGCAAAGTGTTCATTTGTGTTCACGAGCAACCAAATCTCTTTCAATCTAGTTGCTTGCAGATTGATTTTCTGATTGCTTTATTTTTAGTTCTCGTCGATATTTTTCCTAGCTGAGAACTATGGATCAAAGATGCTGCCACTTTCATCATTTTAGAGTTTTTATTTCACTACTAACTTTTACTAGCACATATTCTGCCTTCTTGTGTTTATTGTCCTGATCACATAATTAAAATACTAGATTCCTTCTGCAGAATGTGGGGGACATTTCTGGCAGACGTTGCCATCCAAATGCTGGGCACTGATTATGCTCGAATTCTTCGAGCAATCTATGCATTTGCACAGGTAATGAAAAGTTGTTCTAATGTTGTGCATGAAATCCCCTTCCAACAGTGCAATTATCTTCTTTGTTCGCCGGGCAGATCCGGCTCACTCGAACAAATGGCTGGAGCTCGAACGACTAATTGCAAACATAATTCCTGGTACTTGTTCATGAATTTGTTAGACAACAAAGTCGGCAATGGATGGGAACATATTGTATTAGGGAATTCGGAGCAGCATTTACGATTGGACAATTCATATCTATTACAATTGTTATTAGCTGCAGTCTCAGGAATCTGTTTGGGAGTTTACTGAATGCTTTTGCCGCTCCAGGGTTATATTTTGTCATGATATACTCAAAGAAAAAAGTTCAGAAAAATCTCAAGAAAAGACACAAAGTGATGGAGCCTACCATTTCACTTTTTTCTTTCTACAAATCATTTCTCTTTTGTCAACTTCGACGAGTTCTCCAGTGGATAGCTGATTCAATGATCAAATAGAAATAGAAATGTTTATGTTTTTACTTGCCAAGAATCATATTTTTATATAAAATTTAAAATGTATGTTTCTAATTATTCAAAAATTGTTATGATCTAATTAAAAAATAATAGTTATTTTAGACATATCTATTATAACCGTTTTTTTCTACACTTTCTTGTTAGCGAAATTACCATTGCCGTTTTATTTAGTATCGTCGTTAATCACCTACCTAACCACGTGTTAATTAAAAAAAATGAAAAAAGAAGACGATCTTATCCACCAAGATGTGGGGACCACCCCGAAGTTAGTTGTCTTCACGGGACGAAGCGATTGGCCGTCGACCCAAAGAAAATATTTTAGTTCTATTTTTAAAAAAAATATTTTCGATTTTAATAATGTTTAAATTCGAAAAAATAAATAAATAAAATTATCAACAAGCCTGGTTTTTGTCCTTTTGCTCCCCCGCGCGCCACGTAGGCTTTTGTTTGAGGGGCCACATTTGACCATTGGGCGATGTGACTGCGGCGACCGGCTGCTGCAGGTACTCACCGCGTCCTCTCGCGATCAGTCGGACACCAGAGAGACACGTGTCCGTTTGGATACTTCTATGGTCGTACAGTTCCATGCGGATAGTTCCATAATAATCCCTATGCATCGACGCCGCATTTTGCACGTCCGGACCGGTCTGCCGGTCTGCTCCGGCTCAATATGGCGGGGCCAATTTATCGCAGGGAGAAGCTGTGCGGCGATTGCACACACATATAAATAATATAATCAACAAGTAGCGTCCTTTCCCATCCTTTTCCCCTCTCCGCCAGGCGCCATCTCAATCTATTTACTGTTTTTGAGATCGAGCTTGTCTTGTTGAAGATTTCGATCCCGGTGACACTCTACTTCCCTCCGCCATTTTCTCAAGAGCTGGTGATTTGATTGACTGTTCTTTTATTATTATTATTATTATTTTATTTTTTTATTTTTATTTTTTTTGGTAGCTTGGTTCGAAGCCGTGGGATGATGGGAGTTTGGTTTCTTCTATTTAATTGGTTTCCTAAATAGTAAAATGCGAGACAAAATTTCTCCTTTCCTTTCTCCATCCGCAGTCATCTGATTCGATTCTATTCGATTCGTTGCCGAAATTCGCAAATATTATCCATTCGCGAATCTTTTTTTGTTTCCTTTACTTTTGATCCTTTACCTTCTTATTCTGGGTTTCGGAACCGTCGGCCAGTTTGATTTCTGTTCGTTGTTTGGACTGTGTTAGCGAGCTGTGAAGGTAGCGAAGGAATCGATCATGGACATTATAATCCTTCCTTAATTTCTAGTACTCTTGCTTAAGTGTAAAAGTATAAAGAAGGGGGGAAAAAAAAAATCCAATCTTGGAGCTCCTTTTTTGCCATAATGCCGTCGAAATCTTACTCTAATCTGCTGGAGTTAGCCTCCGGCGAAACCCTTCCCTTGGCCGAATCAGCCGCGGCATCCCCCGGGTGGTGACGGCACCCGGCATAGTTCCAGACCTTGATGATTTCGACGACGACTCCGACTCCAATGCGTCTTCCGATCGATCATCCCTCTCGCCGCCGCCGCGCAACCGAACCATCATCGTCGCCAACCAGCTTCCTATCACAGCTGGAGCTTCTCCTTGGACCAAGACTCCCTCCTCCTCCAGCTGAACGATAGCATGCGCGAGCAAGCCGATATGGAGTTTGTATACGTGGGCTGCTTTCGCGAGGAAATCCCAGTTCCCGAGCAAGACGAGGTTTCCCAGACACTGCTAGAATCCTTCAGATGCGTGCCTGTCTTCCTCCCGGGGGATCTACGCTCTCGGTTCTACCATGGCTTCTGCAAGCAGCAGCTATGGCCTCTCTTCCACTACATGCTCCCGCTGTCGCCCGACCTCGGCGGCCGATTCGACCGCAGCTTATGGCAGGCCTACGTATCAGTCAACAAGATCTTCGCCGACATGATCCTCGAGGTGATCAATCCGGACGACGATTTCGTCTGGGTTCACGACTGCCATCTCATGGTCCTTCCGACTTTCCTAAGGAAGCGGTTCAACAAGGTGAAGCTTGGATTTTTCTTGCACAGCCCTTTCCCTTCCTCCGAGATCTACAGAACGTTGCCGGTGAGGGAGGAGCTTCTACGAGCTCTGCTGAATGCCGACCTAATTGGATTCCAAACGTTTGACTACGCACGCCATTTCTTATCCTGTTGCAGTCGAAAGCTCGGCCTCAGTTACGAATCCAAGCGAGGGCACATCGGATTGGAGTATTATGGCCGCACAATTAGCATCAAGATACTGCCTGTCGGGATCCATATGGGTCAGCTTGGCTCTGTGTTAAGCCGTCCAGAGACAGAGGCCAAGGTTGCAGAGCTCACCGGGCAGTTCGATGGTAGAGGCCAAGTAATGCTGCTGGGAGTCGACGACATGGATATATTCAAGGGAATCAGCTTAAAGCTTTTGGCTTTCGAGCTGCTCCTCGTGCAACACCGAGAGTGGCAGGGAAGAGTGGTTCTAGTTCAGATTGCGAATCCAGCAAGGGGACGAGGGAAGGATGTGCGAGAAGTACAAGCCGAGAGCTATGCAATGGCGAAGCGAATCAATGGAGCTTTTGGATTGCCTGGCTACAAGCCTGTCATACTGATCGATAAGCCACTCCAGTTTTATGAGAGGATGGCTTACTATGTGGCTGCTGAGTTCTGTTTGGTGACAGCAGTTAAGGATGGAATGAATCTCATACCTTATGAGTACATTGTAGCTCGGCAGGGGAATGATAATCTGGATAAGGTTTTAGGCTCGAGCCGTGCCGTCCCCAAGAAGAGCATGCTTGTCGTATCAGAATTCATCGGCTGTTCTCCTTCGCTCAGCGGGGCAATTCGGGTGAATCCTTGGAACATTGATGCAGTGGCTGATGCCATGGACTCTGCCTTAGAAATGGGTGAAGCCGAGAAACAGTTACGGCACGAGAAACACTACAGATATGTGAGCTCGCACGACGTCGGGTATTGGGCCAAGAGTTTTTTGCAAGATCTTGAAAGAACTTGCAAGGAGCATAGCAGAAGGAGGTCATGGGGAATTGGGTTTGGTTTGAAATTCAGAGTTGTGGCTCTGGACCTCAACTTCCGAAAGCTTTCTATGGAGCATATTGTCTCTGCATACAGGAGAACCAGTACTCGAGCCATCCTTTTTGATTACGACGGTACTCTGATGCCGCAGACATCCATCGACAAGTGCCCGAGCGCCAAGTCTATCGAAATTTTGAACACATTGTGTCGCGACAAGAACTATTTGGTATTTCTAGTAAGTGCACAGAGCCGAAGCACCTTGAGCAGCTGGTTTTCTCCTTGTGAGAATCTTGGAATTGCAGCAGAGAATGGCTATTTCTTTAGGTGAGTTATCAAGCTCCTATTTGCATTGTCCCATGGATGCGTTCGATTTCGATCATCCATCTATTTTCAGGTTAAGGAGAAATGCAGAATGGGAAGGATGTATTCCAGTTGCAGATCATAGCTGGAATCAAATTGTCGAACCTGTGATGAAGTTGTACACTGAAACAACCGACGGTTCGACCATCAACAACAAGGAAACTGCACTTGTTTGGAGCTATGAGGATGCAGATCCTGATTTCGGGTCTTGCCAAGCTAAGGAACTCCTGGATCATCTCGAGAGTGTGCTGGTCAACGAACCTGTGTCTGTGAAGAGTGGGACAAACATTGTCGAAGTTAAACCACAGGTAGGCAATATGTCGATTTTAGTCATAACTTGAACCATAGATGTACTCACTGTCATTCTCTGTTCTTGTAGGGTGTGAATAAGGGTTTAGTGGCACGACGACTACTCTCTGAGATGAAGGAGAGGGGCCTGTTACCGGACTTCATTCTCTGCATAGGTGATGATCGGTCCGACGAGGACATGTTTGAAGTGATTGCTAGTGCCGTGCCTGGTTCCTCATTGTCGCCGGCAGCTGAAGTATTTGCTTGCACAGTCGGTCGGAAACCAAGCAAAGCCAAGTACTACCTCGATGACACAGCAGAGATTGTTAGGCTGATGCAGGGTCTGGCTTCTGTTTCAGATCAAACCCCAGGGAGACAAATTTCATTGGGCTACTGATCTTTTTTCTTGCTTTTCGGTTTGATTCCGTAATGTAACTGCATTGCATCGATGATGTTCTCTTGACGAGTGTCTATTGCCGATCTTTCAACTTGTTTTACTCTCTAATTTGTGATCACTTTGTTGTTCTTGGTGCTGATTTATCCAATTCTGAGAGACCGTTATTTGTTTGAATAAGTTGCGCCGAATTAGAATAAACACTCATCGAGAGGGCCGGGAACGAATGGTTTTTTAAAATTTTAAATTTTGAGGGTATTGTTACGATTCTTAAATTTGTGGGGGCCATATCGGAAACGTTGGAAACCTGATCTTATCATGCGCTTTCATCGAGCTTGCTACTTTCTGAGAATCGAAATGGCGACCTTGGCGGCTGCCAAGGCGCTGACCGCGGCCTTCGATCTTGCCGTCTCCTCCTCCGCCGCTTCTATCGCTCATCGCCGCCGACTAATGTGCCGTGCCGCCGCTTCCCGCCTCGTTTCCCACCCGCCTGATCTCGTCCGTTGGGTCCGCCACGAGGGTGGCTTCGTCCATCCCAACATCACGGTCGCCGATCGCGGGCCATACGATTTAGGAGTCGTAGCAACCGGAGATATCCAGCCAGGGTCGGAACTCATCGCCCTACCCAGTCATCTTCCCCTTTTCTTTGAGCGGTGCCCGCAGATCGATGATGGTGGCGCTCATTCCACTCTGATGCAACTAGCTCTACGAATTCCAGGTACGAGCACTTTTACCTACTGTTCTTTCCCAACACTGTTCTAGATGAGTTACTGAATTTTAGCATGGTTCTATTATCATGTTACAAGTTAATGTCTAGAGATGTATGTCAAGTATGATTGATCCATTACTATCAATGTTAATTCCATATGAACCGTGCAATTAGCGAAATTCGCTTTGATGATCCATTACTATCCAGTGATTTGGACAGCATGGATCCAGTGAATTGCACAATCCATTGATCTGATTTCTTCAGTAAAGTTGCCGAATGAACAACTATTTATTCTCCTCAGATGCCAGAAATTCAAATTGGCCTAGTATCGATAAAAATGGATTTTTTTTTGGTTAATTTGTCACCAATACTAATAAAAATATGTGCCTTCATTTAAATTTTCTTCAGAAAGCGAGCTTATACTAATTCTCTAAACAAAAAAGTGTATTTGTAAGCAAAAAATGACTGGATATGAAAACTGACATATAGAATTGTACACCGTGTCAAAAATTTTCCTATAGACTCTTAGAAGTTTTGCATACTTGTGGACCATCTTTTAAAATTTTAAGAAACATATTTAGTGTTAAAGGGTTAATTTTATTCGGGGCAGAACTTTTGGTGACACAAGCATTGTTTCAGTTTCAAATAAACAAAAGGATTGCTTTTTGTCTTCGGGAATCCAGTCGGCATTTTCCTCCCTCTATTCATATTATTATGCACTAGAAGTGATCTGCGCATAAGTTGTGTTTCAGATTTATCCAGTAAAAAAACTAGGGGAAAGACCGTTGTCTCCAAGATTAGTAGTGAAGCTCAGACACCTAGATTATATAAAAAAGAAACTAGAATTCATCTACTGGTCTAGGACTTGACTTTCTTTGTGCTGCACTTTGGATATGCTTTGATCCACACAGTTTGCACATAAATGGAGATAAAGAAGCATCTTAACAAGTTGATCCAAAGTCTACAACATTTATACAACTTGATAGGACAGCGTCACAAACTTTGTTATTTAGACCTAGTTTCCTATAAGGAAAGGAAACAAATAGGAAAAGGATAGTGAAAGTAAATTCATAGAAAGTGGATACAGCAATATTTCTTTAGTTGGTATTTCCTTACACAGAGAAGGAAAGATGTAGAGTTTCACTTTTTACCATTTCATTTGAAGGAAGGGAAGATAGAGGGAAACTTAAATTTTACAAAGTTATTTGCTAAAAACATAAAAGGAAAAAAAAATAGAATTAAGAAAAATAATTTTAATTTTTTGGGTTAGATTTAATTGACAAATCACATGAATAGTGCTTCCTTCCAAATCAGGCATAAGCAGTTTAGTCCTTTTTGATTGAAAAGGGGAAAAGTTTCCTTGTATCTTTTTCCCCTAGGCGCTGGGAAATCTTTTTGCAACCTTGTTTCCTTTAGTGTTTCTTTCCCTCATAAGAAACACATCCTAGAAAAAGTGCTCCAAAGTAACCTTTTTCATATTTTTGACGGTTCTTAAACTTTCATTTTTTATGAGGAGCTCCGTATTTTGAAAATTAGGCAATACTGATATTTATTGAGGAGTAAATTGGACCATGTGGGAGTATTTAACAGACGAACTATGGTCAATGAGGTTGGCCTTGAGACTTCTCCAGGAAAGGGCAGCTGTTGATTCCTTCTGGTGGCCATATATCAGCAACTTGCCAGAAACTTATAGCGTACCTATTTTCTTCAGTGGGGATGACATAAAAAATCTACAGTATGCTCCACTAACTCATCAGGTCTGGCATCCTTTTGCTTATTAAATAGTTGTTTTCTGTTCATTCAGATTTCATACATATCTCAATGTATATTGTGAACATACTGACATTATTTCAGGTAAATAAGAGATGCCGTTTTCTTCTGGAATTTGAGAAAGGGATGAAACTTATGCTTGACAATGTTTCTCCAAGAGATCACCCCTTTGCAGGTCAAGATGTAAATTCATCATCTCTTGGCTGGGCAATGTCAGCAGCATCTTCTCGAGCCTTCAGGTTGCATGGTGAAGTTCTTAGCAATGACAAGAAAGACATCCCAATGCTGCTTCCACTCATTGATATGTGCAACCACAGCTTTATACCTAATGCTCGAATTTTTCAGGAACAAAACACAAACACTCAAAATATGTCAATAAAGGCAGGTGCATTTCGCACCCTCAACATCAGTGGGGTTCTTTTGTTGGTTGTTCATCCTTCTACAAGTGAATTGGTTTAACTAGATTCTTTTTCCCAATACATTAGTAAGCGATTGATATGGTGTGACTGGTCTTTTTCATGTTTCAAAAAATCTTCTTTGCTCTGATGATTACATTTCTTTTCCTTTGCATACAAATACTTAAATATTATGTTTTCTCTGTTTATTCTCTTACTTCCTCTTAAGTGTTTGTAAAATGAATGTTCATGTATGTATTAAGCATTTGGAGCATTTTATTCATAGAATATTTTGTAAAGTTTGGAATATTTTAGCAGATATTTACTTTGATTAGCTGTAATGTATATTAGAAGTTTAGAATGTTTCTACTATATGTTTATGTACACCATGTTTTTTTTTTTTATTTCTACTCAATCATAAAGCCATCTCACTTGACTTGAGAAGAACTAGATAATACAAGTGAGTAAAAGTTGAGCTGTCCTGACTGTGTAATGTCATTTTATGTTTTAGGCTAATGAGGAGATGTTCCTTATCCGTTCCATCTAGCGACTCTAGCTACTATTTTCTTCTTGTTTTATTTTTTCTTGCTGCTACCTGCAGGATTCAAGAATCGCCGTACTTAATCCTTGTCAGTGATGTATATGCGTTAGCTTTTTCTTCATATTTTTGTAGTGGTATCGAGTATGTATCAAACTGGTAAATATTGCGACAAATCCGGCGTATCTAGATTATCATACTTTAACTACTGAGGCTATTGTTGGTTGGTTGTCTAAAATCAGGTTGTAGCTGACATGCAAATAAAGCAGGATGTGCCAGTATTGCTTAACTATGGATGTTTAAGCAATGATATTTTCCTTCTGGATTATGGTTTTGTGATATCCTCAAACCCCCATGATCATGTAGAACTGAAATATGATGAGAGTCTTCTTGATGCTACTAGTTCAGCGGCTGGAATTTCCTGTTCAAGCTTTGCATCTCCGGCTGATTGGCAACAGGAGATGTTATCCCGTTTAAATTTATGGGGAGATCAAGCTTTCCGCAAGGTATTATGCTCAACTCATTGTTGTATACTTCAGTTTAAGGCCAAAGTTCAAACATCTTTCTTCTGATCTCATCATCACTATCTCCAAGTATTACTCAAAAACATCTGGATACTAAGAAGATTGTGAAAGAGAAGAAGAGAACCTTAATAGAAATGCTCTCTGTTGTAGAAAGTTACAAGCAATGACTGTAATATTAGTTATATTCAAGCCTGGAGGACTATCAAGTTTTTATTGAGTGAGCCATGTGAAGTCCACCATTTCCCTGCTAAGCTACATGTTGTAAATATTCTTCAATTATAATGATACCCTTTTAAGTATGAACAGTTTGCTAGATTCTCTCAAGGTGCATTAGAGAAGTCATTGATGCATTGTTTGAATCGTCTAGCTGCTTATGACAATATAGAATGCCTACATTGGGTAATTTTCAAAATAAGGATACAATCCTGTATAAAAATGTGCTTTCTTTAGCTTTGCACTCATCATCTTATTCAGCGCTAAATACTTAATTATCCATGAAAGCCATGCCAATCCTATGAATGACAAGTGACAAAAAAAAATCATTCTCAGCGCTTGGAACCCTCACCCTAGAAGGCGGGTAAGACATGTTTAAATCATGTGGAGCTATCACCTCACTCTAAGTTGTACAAGGAACATTTAAGGACCCAACAACTTTTCAGTATTTCATTGAAAGAGGTTTGATGAAAGTTTGGGAGATTGCATGAGGTTAACCTTTTGTTGTTTTCTCTTCTTAGCGTGATAATCATGAACATTCGATGGAAGTTCCCATCGTTGAAGTTAATTTAGTTGAATACTTATGGTGCCTGCCTCACAAGTATTCAAATTTAAAACCTCTTTAGGACAGAGTGGAGAGTATCCAATAGCTCAGGTACTTGGTAAGGGTAGTGTATGCTTGTTTCTATTTATGAAGGCTGATTTAAGCATTACTACTTATTAACTATATCCCAAAATAGTGAAACTTGATGCAATAATTTAGTAAACAGGATGTGCTAGATTTGACCTGAAAATGAAACCTCGTGTCTCCCTGGATCACTATTTCTCCTGTAGCTCTTTTTGATTTTCCTGAGTATTAGAAACCGACAAATATTCATAAATCTCTGTAATTCCTTGAACATTTTCTTCTGTTTACTAATCTTTTGATAATCCTAGTTATCTAAAGTAAGGAGCTCTCATGAAATTTTTTCTCTGAAATATGCTTTACTTCCATAGCCCAATGACAATGTTTTTTGTAATTTCACTCCAGGTGCATTTGGGCGGGCCTGGACTGGTTGACGGCCGTTTGTTAGCTGCCCTAAGAACACTCTTCTCAGATGACAAAGAAACTGCTGAAAAACACAAGTTGGAAACCCTCATGACACTCTCAGATGATTTTCCTTTGGGAGTCTCGACCGAGATCTCTGCTCTTCGGACTGTAATTGCTCTCTGTGTCGTTGCACTGGAATCTTTCCCCACGAAGATAATGGAGGACGAAGCCATTCTGAAAAAGGAAATATCCAATTCAACCAAGTTAGCTGTACAATTTAGGATGCAAAAGAAGTTGATGATCATAGATGTTATGTGCAAGCTCACTCAGAAGGTTAAGGTGTTGGCCAAGCTAGGATCAAGTGCTCAGGGTTAGGCCTTCATTACATTTGTTTCTTGAGATTCAGAACTCATGCTATGTTTTTTTTTTCTAGAGGCAAAGCATTTGCACATTTCATTTATTCAGTCAAGTCTTGTGTTACATGAAGAATTAGAAACGTATTTAGCAACTCTTTTTTCCGATAGAGCATCCAATATTCCCAGTTAAACTGGTATTATAATTGTCTTGCATATCCTCCAAGTCCAACACCTGAACTACATGAAACAGAAGAGGCTGTTGCAGTTTCTTCATTCTACGCATCCTCTACTTCTATTCATTACCTATGGGTTGGTTCAAATTGAACTCTAGGTCCAGTCTGTAATACGATAGTTTGGATCATGACATGATTCAACTTGAGCTAGGTAGCACAAGCCTTGGCTGTCAGCTCGAGTCGGATGCATCTCGGTCTGAGGTGGTTTAAATCTTGTTTGGATCATATACTAGCTCTCGTTGGAGTGTAACAAGTCTACAAAAAAGGATGCAGCTTTTATGGTTCTCCCACAACAAGTATATGTGAACGAGTTGAATATATATATATATTTTTAAAACATATATTTTAAACATGAAACAAATTACCACATATATATCTAAAGAAGCATTAAATCAAACAAACAATGCCAGCACGTTCACTAGATTTCTTGATTCTCGTGGGGAATTATTGGAAGTGCCCGGTCGAGATTCTCATCCTCCACCTCCATTGTAGTAGGCATGCAGCTTTTTGCTTATCTCTTTCTTCATATATCCTTCTTAATTAATCTCTTCATTTAATTCATTTTACAAGTACCCTAACCACCTAATCATTCTCCGTTAATTGAAGTCTAATAATCCACAGAGCAATTATTTTAATTATCATGCGATGATCTCATCCGGCAACGCCACGAACCTCGTTCTCTTCTGCAAAACACATTAAAACAAAAAAAATAAAAAATCAGTAATTAATAATTATTGTATTTATCACGGAATTTTAACTCGATCATATGCACCTTGTTTGACTTTCGGACAAAGAAATAATTCGCTATAATCACGGGCAGATTCTACTTTTTCCACATTAGGTTCATTTAATTTATAGCGCGATTATCGAGGAAGTTTCTAATTCTGGAAACTAATGAGAATCCACCTTTTAATTTCTACGTGTATGTACGCAAGTATTCTTGTGCTAGTGAAACTCTAAAACATCGAAAAAAAGTATTTATATTTATTTATTTCATTTAAATGAATATTTAATCACCATTAAAGATTTCTTACCTCCGTGCGGGGAGTGCTCGGGGTGCGCAGCGTCGGGGTCGCCGGCTCCGGCGAGGACATGGCTGACGAGGGCGTCGCGGCAGCGCTTTCTCTGGCGGCGCAGAGCTCCATGATCCTCCGGGCGGCCTCCGCGGGGTCTTTGCTCTCCAGCATCAGCCTCTCCACCTGCGCCTTCGGCAGCCTCATCTTCAGCCGGAGCCCGCCGTCCTTGGTCTCTTCCGCCGCTGCGATCGGCGACTGGGCGCTGGAGCTGGAGGTGGCAACGGAGAGGTCCGACTTGGTGCGGCGGGAGAGGCGGAGGCTCTCGAGCCGCTCCTTGGCGCCGACATGGAGCGATCCGGACCAGGCGCGCCGCTGCGAGCGGTGGCTCGGCGCCCGGGGGAGCTCCGCCAGGAAGTAGAGTCTCCCGGGCAGGAGCGACGCCTCCGGTTCAAGCGGCGGCGCGTGGACGCCGAGGCGCTTGACCTCCTCGGCGTCGAGCAGGGTGTAGCCCGGGTGGTCGCGCAGCACGGAAGCAGCCTGCGCCGGCGGCTTCAGCCGCAGGGTGGTGCCGTCCACCTTCATCACCTTAGCTATCTTCTTCCTCTTTCCGCCCAAACTGTTCCCCATCCGATCGATCTTTCCTCTCGTTTAATGGCTTTGGAAGAACAAAAGCAACTCGTCAAGTTTGTGGCATGGAGTTGAAGAAGTTTGAGTAGTGGAGGAGGGAGGAGGGAGGAGGAGGAGGAGGAGGAGGAGGTGGAGAGAGGGGCGGAGGGCTATAAGGGACGATGGGGAGGAAAAGGTCAAAGAAGGAGTGTAAATTTGGATTTTCAATTGTCAATTTATTTAGGTGTGATAGGGACGGGAAGATGCGTTGTCCCGTGTTCTTATCTTTCATCTTATGC
>JBBPFQ011123130.1:0-20470 GCA_037974815.1 Kaempferia elegans | reverse complement strand
CGACTTGTCTTGTGAGGCGAGTTAACTGTAGAGTTCGCAGAAGAAATTAGCCAGGAGCAGGCCCCTGCTCCCAGGAGCAGGCCCATCAGCATACGACTGCTCTAGTGTATTTCGTGAGAAATGAAACTCACAGAAAGATTAGTTTAGTAACCAATACACTGGAAGTCACCTGCACTAGTCGATTGGTCTTGGGACCAAGCGATTGGTAACGAGCCGTTGTGCGCTATGCGTTGCGCAGAATCGCAAATTTGGCACAACATTTATGAAGGTATCAGTCGCCTGTTAAGAAGAGCAGACGACTGCTGCAGAACAACTTCTCCTATTTAAAGTGAAGTTCTAGTCATGAAATGACTAGTGTTCCCCTGCCATCTTGTGTCTTCTTCCTCTATGTTTTGATACTCAAATGTAAAGTGGAAGAAGAGCTTTGTGAGAGGTTTGTTTCACCTAGAAGAAGTAAGTTCTTATTGGAATCGTGTGAATCATCTGGACCCTTGGATTAGTTACCACCTATGGAGGTGGATACCAAGTAAATTAGGTGTGTTAGCGATTGTTTTATTTGATCTTGTTTGTTTTCCGCTGCACTAATCTCTCAGGATAAGAACAACCGATCATCTCCGATCTTACAAGAGATACCAGAGTGAACTTAATCATTTGTTACTACAATGAGAGACAGATAATTTCGATAAAATTTTTTCATAAAGATGAACTAACCCCCTCTAAAATTAATCAATTTAAAAAGTTAAATAGCTAAATTAGTTTAAAAAATAGAGGTAAATAATCTTCTCCTTATTCACTATCGAATAAATCTGATAAATTATTTATGCACGCCTAAAATTTAAAAACCCTTGAAATTATCCATGGTTATTAGAATTTAAATATTGACCTTCTTATTTATTTTTTGAAATGTTTACCTATGAGAAAAAAAGATAATATCGGTCACTTTAAATGGCTGAGTATGGGGATGTCAAAAATGAACCTGTCCTGACGATCTAATCTGAGTCGATTCAAAAAAAATCGAGTTATGGTTAGAAATTTTCGGGTTTGAGTCGGGTTCGAGTTGGAGGGTTTTGGGTTGGGTTCGGGTTGGGTCGGGTCGGGTTCGGGTTGACCCAAATTTAGGGGTTAAGTTGATTTTTTGTTTTTTTTAGGGTTAAATCAAATTATATTTTGAAAATTAAGATGTTTTTATGTATATTAATATCAATGTAGTATAATGGTGATAAAGTATTGAGATAAAAGTGAAGAATTATTGAAAAAAAAAGCAAAAAAAGTTAATTTCGATTGGGTTATACGGGTTATGCGGGTCGGGCTCGGGTTGGCCGGGTTCGGGTTCAGATTGAGGCATTTCGGATTGAGTTTAGGTCGGATCAGATTCAGATTGAGAGCTGAAAAAAAAATTTTACAACCCGACGCGAGCCCGAATTGACACCCTAGCTCCGTCGAGTTTTTGACGACCAAAAAGTACATGCTGCTTTTTCCGACTCACCTCGCTACTCTCCGGCGCCGTCGTCGCTTTCCGGTGAATAACGTCGTCGCAACTCAACACGTCGTCTGTGGTTTATGAAAAACCCTTTATCGCCGGCAAAACTTGGGCTGCTGCCCAAGTGGCATCAGTTTCGAGTGCGTTGACGTCCCTGTACGATTAGTCAAAGAAAATCTAAAACGTCGCTCAACGTAACAAGTTAACAGTAGCAACAAACTGCCTCGTTCCTTCAGTTTCTCATCGTGGTAATATCTGCTTTCTGCTTTGTTTTTTTTGCTCAAATTTGTGAAACGCTCTTACACGTTTAGAGCGTCCGGAATGTGCGAATCTATTAGCTGGTGCGTTGGAGATAAAGAGGCTTTCCCGATTGCAGATTTCTGAACTATCGAAGTCTCTTATTATGCGGAGTTCGTGATGTCCAAGGGAACCAAAGATTCCGATGCCAGGAGAAAACGAGCGTTTGTCCTCTTTCGTTTTTTTCTATTATAATACGTCTTTTCGTCATATCTTACGTGCAGGTGCTTTATCCAACATTCTAACCTGATTTCTTTTTGTGATTTTCACCTATGCGTTGAACATCAAAACCGAGATTCGCTCTAATAACTACCCCGATTGACCTGCTGGACTTTTGTCTTTCTTGCCCCTATGGACGGCCAACTGTTTGTTTAAATTCCGACATGAAGAATTCACCTCTTGCAATGTGGAGGGGCGGTCACAGGTGGAGCACCACTCAGCCATTTGGCAGTGAATTTAGTTCGGGGCATCAGGTAACCTTATTTATTTGACAACGGCTTTACCAACTGTTTAATCTCCTGTTATATTTATAGTAACAACCATTCCGAGGCATATATGGTGTTTTTGGTTATGAAAAATGTCTCCTTTGGAATGCTGTTGCTATTCTTAAGCAAATGCCTTGAGGTGAACAGGAACTTTCTGTGAATCCAAAAACCTTTTGTTGTTTTATTAAAAGTTTGGGACTCGTGTGATGATTCATATGAATATATGAACCTGTCAGAGGCCTCTTTATGGTTTTTCAGCTGTGTGGTTATGTCTTTGATATTGTCTCGTATTAAAATTGAGGCATGCATTATGTGTTGTATGCTTCCCTTGATTTGGCAAATTCTCTCTCTTCTTTATTTTTACAACATTATTGTCCCTGTTTTTCTTACTGTGGATTGCTCCTCTTATGTATCTGCTGTCTTGTATTATTGGAGTTTGTTTTGTAAGTTCTTTGCTTAAGAGTTATCTAACTGCGATACTTCTAGAGGAATTTTATCTTTGATCATAAGTTCCACAAAAGGAATTTTTCCACTTCGGTGTGTGCTCCGGTAAGTTCTTTCCCTTTATGCCCTAGAAGCCTACCAGGAGCTGCACCTTGTCCACACTCTCATGAGATTGTCACACTAACCATTTTTTTTTAAATATGGTGTATCTATAAGTGAGATTCTGGAACTATAACCTTTCACTCAAATAAATGCTCTTTAGTTAATGATGTTTCTCTTGAGATTTGAGGATCGCCACTAAATAGTAAGCAACATTAGCATGGAGATAAACTTCCAAAAAGTTTGAAGTTTGAGGTGGATCTTTCTCCTGTCTCTTGCAATTTATTAGATTATTGAAGTGTGAAACTTAATGCATATGAGAAAGGATCACCTTTTTATCATTACATACTAAACAATGTTTCTCAAGTGACTTCTGTGTTTCTGAAGACTGCTTAGCATTACTATTCATTATTCTGAAGCAGGTTCTGTTACTGAACTTAAGAAGATGGATACAACAAAAAGCATTGAAGAACAGTTGGACAAGTTGCATCCTTGTTTTTCATTGCAAACAAGAATTGCCATTGTTGGAGCTGGCCCGAGTGGATTATCAGCTGCATATGCGCTAGCAAAACTTGGATATAGTAACGTGACAGTATTTGAAAAGTATCAAACAGTGGCTGGAATGTGTGAATCCATTGATATTGAAGGTGTGCTAACTATTTGGTTTTCCATTATGTTATATTTTGATGGATTTGAAGTTAAATATTGAGCATTCGGTTATCCAGGAAGGATCTATGATTTGGGTGGTCAAGTTATTGCTGCAAACAGTGCCCCTGTTATTTCTCACTTGGCGAAAGAAGTAGGTGCGGAATTTGAAGAAATGGACTCACACAAGCTGGCACTCATTGATAGCCGCACTGGGAAGTTTGAAGACATGAAAGTGGCTGATGATTATGTTTCCCTTATATCGTTGACATTGCGATTACAAGTTTGTCAGCTTCCTTCCATTTTGATCCCATATTTTGATAAATAGACATTTTGTGATTAACACTTTTCTGACAGGATGAAGCAAACAGTTGCGGTCATACTGGCATTCGTGCATTAAGCAGCTTTGCATCTGACCCAACTCTTGATTTTCTTGAGTCACATGGCCTTAGTTCTTTGCCGAAATCGGTGGCATATGGTTATACTGCATCTGGATATGGTTTTGTCCAAGACATGCCTTATGCTTACATTCAGGAATTCACTAGAACCTCCATGGCTGGAAAGATTCGACGTTTTAAAGGTGGATACTCGAGCATGTGGCAAAAACTCAGCCAGTCTCTACCATTTGAAGTCCTGTGCAATAACGAAGTTGTAAATATCAGGAGGCATACTCTGGATGTCAGCTTAACTGTGAAGAATGCCGATAATGAGGAAAAAGTCATGAAATTCGACAAAATTATCATTTCAGGTGCTCTAGCCTTCAAGAATGGAAGAACTTACAGGTCTTCAGCACTAACCAGTAAGCAAAGCACCGGAACAATTCTTTTTTTTTTTCTTCTTTTCGTGCAAGAACTTATTTTCTTTGTGCGACATTATTTATTTGATTAATATCTCTCTACTATTTAGCTGAAGAAATTGAGGTGGTAGATTTGAATGATCTTGAGCAGCAGTTGTTCTGTAAGGTGCAGACAATAGATTACTACACCACTGTTCTCAAGATTAAAGGATTCGACCACATGCCTGTTGGATTTTATTACTTCGGCGAATTCATGGATGATCCTACAACAATTGGACATCCTGTGGCAATGCAGAAATTTTTCCGTGATACAAATATATTCCTGTTTTGGTCATATGGAAATTCTAGCGATATCAAGGGTCCGACTGTGATAAAGCTTCTGACTGATGTTGTGAACACAATGGGAGGAGTGGTTCAGGAAGTGGTTTTGCAAAGGCGGTTCAAGTACTTTCCTCATGTTAATAGTGAAGGTCAGATCCCTTGTTCTCAGTTTTTGTTTCCTTAGAAATCTCTTATTCCTACTGATAGTTGATTCTTCAGGCTGATTTTATCTTTTATCACCTTTGATTTCTGTTCTTTCTAGACATGAAAGAAGGTTTCTTTGAGAAACTGGAATCTCAGCTTCAAGGCTTTCAAAATACATATTATGTGGGAGGGCTGATGGCTTTTGAACTAACAGAACGAAACTCATCGTACGCCATGGCTTTAGTCTGCAAATACTTTGCTAATGATAGTGAGATGCCACTCATTCCATACGTTAAGGTAATTTGATATAATTCCTATGTCAAGCAATGCTTTTGATGTTTCTATATCAAATTGTCGTCTTAGTCAACGAAGCTGTTTTCTTGCAGAGATTATTTCCTCTAGTTTCTAGCAGCGAGTCATATTTTCAAAGAGTAATCGGTGAAACCCCTGAGTTAGTCTTTCCAGATCTACCATCTCTTAATGGTTACTTGACATTCTGGGGAACTCATCCAATCACTACTAGTAAAACTCTTTACACATGGATTAACGAAGAAGGAAAGATTGTGAATCAACGAACTTTTGGCGAACTTCAAGCCAATGCATCACATATTGCTGAAAAACTATTAAGTGACAAGCCCACTTTCAAGTCAGGTGATCGAGTTCTACTAATCTACCTCCCTGGTTTGGAGTTCATCGATGCTTTCTTTGGGTGTCTCAAAGCTAAAATCATACCGGTTCCAGTTTTGCCTCCTGATCCACTTCAGCGAGGTGGACAAGCACTTCTCAAGATCCAAAACATTTCTAAGTCATGCAATGCTGCTGCAATTCTGTCTACTTCATCATACCATGCGGCTGTTCGAACAGGATTCTTGAAGAATGTAATTTCCTTGACAAGGAGTAGTGAAAATTCTTCAGCTAGTTGGCCTGAGCTCCCGTGGGTGCATACGGATTCATGGATTAAAAAATATCGATGTCAGTCTAAAAATGGCCAGCTGAAAAGCTTGGAATCTGAAAACTCCGAGTTCCCAGAGGAGATATGTTTTTTGCAATTCACATCAGGTTCGACTGGAGAACCGAAAGGGGTGATGGTAACTCATGGAGGACTAATTCATAATGTGAAGACAATGAAAAGACGATACAAGAGCTCTTCTCAAACTGTTTTGGTCAGCTGGCTTCCTCAGTACCATGATATGGGGCTTATCGGTGGTCTTTTTACTGCTCTAGTCAGTGGTGGAACTGCGATACTCTTCTCGCCGATGACATTTATCAGGAATCCTCTTTTGTGGCTTCAAACCATGAGTGACTATCAGGCAACTCACAGTGCAGCTCCCAATTTTGCATTTGAATTGGTAATTAGAAGGCTAGAAGCAGATAAGGCGAAGAACCATACCTATAACCTGTCATCTTTGATCTTTCTTATGATTTCTGCTGAACCGGTAAGGAAGAAAACACTAAAAAAATTCATCGAAATTTCTCAGTCATTTGGCCTGTCTCAAGAGGTAATGGCTCCCGGCTATGGTCTCGCTGAGAATTGTGTATTTGTGAGCTGTGCTTTCGGAGAAGGCAAGCCGGTCCTGATAGATTGGGAGGGTAGAGTCTGCTGTGGCTACAGTTGTCCAAATGATTCAGATGTCGATATCAGAATTGTAGACCCTGAAACTCTTCAAGAGCATGAAGAATATGGAAAAGAAGGTGAGATATGGATTAGCAGTCCGAGTGCTGGAGTTGGTTACTGGGGCAATGAGGATCTGAGTCAAAAAACGTTCTTCAATGAGCTTGAGAATCACAAAGGCAAGAGATACACAAGAACAGGAGACTTGGGAAGAATTATCGAGGGGAAACTTTTCATCACTGGCCGAATAAAGGACTTAATAATTGTTGCTGGTAGAAACATATACTCAGCTGATGTAGAGAAGACAGTAGAAGGTTCATCAGATTCTCTACGGCCAGGTTGCTGTGCTGTCATTGGTGTCGCAGAGGAAGTCCTGAAAACGAAAGGGATTCCGGTTTCGGAGACTTCTGATCAAGTTGGACTAGTTGTCATTGCTGAGGTGAAGGATGGAAAATCAATCAATGAAGAGATTGTTGAACAAATCAAATTACGAGTTGCAGAAGAACATGGTGTCTCTGTGGCTTCTATCAAGCTGATCAAACCGAGAACCATATCAAAGACAACTTCTGGCAAGATCCAGAGGTTTGAGTGTCTCAGGAAATTTGCAGACGACACATTAAATCTTGTAACAATGTCTGGTTCTTCCAAAAAGTCTCTATTTCGATCTTTTACTACTGGCAGTTCTGTGGAGAGGAGAAATTTGATCCCGCTGCTCCGTAAGTCTCTTTCTCCTGATTCTCAACCTTGTAATGCTGGAAAGGATGTCGAAGAGATTATTAATTTCCTTAGACAACTTGTAGCGGAACAAACTGGCATAGCTATTGAGAAGATATCTGCTACTGAGAGTCTGGTTTCCTATGGTATCGACTCAATTGGGGTGGTTAGAGCAGCCCAAAAACTTTCTGATTACCTCGGTGTTCCTGTTGGAGCTGTAGACATTTTTACTGCAACTTGCATTTCAGATTTATCGAGCTTTTCCCACAACCTTCTTATTAAGTCCCAGCCCAGGGCCATGAAATCAACCTCCCACCTTCTTGACGATATTGAAGATTCTGTTGATCTCGATACCAATGCATCATTAATTCAGAAGCTGGTTGTTTGCTTCCTACAAATCTTGGCCATTCTGTATGTGTCTTCTATCCTAATCTTTCCTGCTTACATCTCCAGCTCAATTTTCTTCGGTTTGGTTTCAGTTAATGTGGCTGAGAATGTGTTACTTATTTCTACTTTTCTTTCGCTTGTCCTTGCACCTCTGGCCTGGATTTCTTACATCTTTCTCACTTGCCTTTTCCTCTCCTTCGGAAACTCATTCCTCCAACTTAACTATGTCCTCACTCCAGAAGTCTCTTTATGGTCGATCGATTTCGTTAAATGGTGGGCACTAAGCAAAGCTCAGGAAGTAGCTGCAAAATTCCTGGCTGTCTTCCTCAGAGGCACAGTGTTCTTGAACTACTGGTTCAAGATGCAAGGTGCTCGGGTTGGGTCATCTGTTCTAATTGATACCGTTGAGATCACAGATCCCTCTCTTGTTTCGATCGGAGAAGAAGCCACAATAGCAGAAGGTGTTCTGATTCAAAGCCATGAAGTGAGGAATGGTGCATTGAGCTTCTTCCCTGTCAAAATTGGCAGGAATTCTACAATCGGTCCTTACGCCGTGATCCAGAAAGGAAGTGTAGTGGGAATAGGCGAGGAAATTCAACCTCTACAGAAAGTCGGGGGTGCAAATCACATAACTAAGCCAGTGAAATCTTCAAAGATCGAAAAGGTCAGCTAAGCTTTTCTCTAATTTGTATTTCAATTATTTCAAGCAGTGGCACACTGATAACAAATCTTCTCCCTCTTTTGTGCAGATACACTTATATGAAGGCGTATCAGAGAACTTGGTGCCAGTTTATCACTTTCTGGGAATTTATGCTGTAGGTTGCCTTGGTTCTCTATCCGGTGCCATCGTTTATTCGTGTTACGTATACTTCTTCGGAGCCTCCTTTTCGCGACACAACTTCACATTCGCTTGCCTTGCTGGTGCCTTCCATTGGTTACCTGCTACAATCACAGCATTTGCCTCCATAACAACTGAGCTCCCATCCAGTCCAATTACTTGTGCTTTCTTAATGGCTACTGCTTACTTCATTCATGGCCTGGTCCTTAGCCTCCTCACCGGCATTTTAAACCGTTACCTCAATAGCAAAAGGCGAGCGAGTTCAAACTCCCACATGAAGACATGGTTTCTTGATCAAATAAACACTGCTAGCCACATAAGGTTTGCCAAACTCTTGTCAGGAACAGAAGCATTTTGCGTGTATCTACGCCTTTTGGGGGCTAAAGTCGGGCGCCATTGCTCTATCAGGGCGATCAACCCGGTCAGTAACCCTGCTATGATCTCAATTGGTGATGGTGTTCATCTTGGCGATTTTAGCCGTATCGTAAGTGGTTTCTATTCTGTTAATGGATTTGTTTCTGGGGAAATTATGATTGATAAAAACTCGGTGGTCGGCAGTCAGAGCTTAGTCCTCTCGGGATCGAACATCCAACAGGATGTTGTTCTTGGTGCTCTTTCGATCGCGCCTGTGGATTCTGTCCTTCAAAGAGGAGGCATATACATGGGCTCTCAGACACCCACCATGGTCAAGAACACCTTACATCTTACAGATGAGAGAATTGATGAAATGGATGCCAAGTACAAGAAGATCGTCGGAAGACTCGCCGGAAACTTAGCCATCACGACGATGAAGGTCAATTCGAGGTACTTCCATCGAATCGGTGTTGCCGGAAAAGGTGTTCTAAAATTGCACCAAGATCTCTCAGCATTTCCAGCTCACAAAATCTTCAGCCCCAACAAGTACTTCTCGGTGGTGATCCGACATAGCAACAGTCTCAGCGCCGACGACGATGCAAGAACCGACGCACGGGGTGCGACTTTACGAGTTTTCTCCGAAGAAGGTTGTGAAATTCCTCTTCTCGATCTGACTCTGAAAACAGGCAAAGCGTTCTACGCTCGGACAATCGAAGACTTTGCCACATGGCTGGTCTGCGGCCTTCCGGCGAGGGAGCAGCAAGTGAAACGGTCTCCTCACATCCGGGAAGCCGTCTGGGGTTCTTTGAGGAACACAAACTCTTTCACAGAGCTGCACTACTACTCGAATATCAGCCGATTGATTCGCTTTGATGATGGCCAAGAGATGTATGCCAAGTTCAAACTGCGGCCGGTTGATTCTGAGATCGGTGAGGATTCCGGTCAGGTGGCCCCAAAAGGCATTCTTCCTCCGGAGACCGGTGCGATCCCAAGGGAAGAGGACGACACCCGTCCCTTGCTCTTCCTGGCTGATGATTTCCGGCGACGAGTGAGCTCCCTGGCTCATGTCCGTTACGTGTTTCAGCTGCAACTCCGGCCAATTCCCTCCGACGAAGCAGCGCGCGAAGAGGCTCTGGACTGCACCAGGCCGTGGGATGAGTCGGAATACCCGCACGTCGACATCGGCGAGATCACAATCGATCAGAATCTCACTGCGGAAGAATCTGAAAGGCTGGAATTCAATCCGTTTCTGCGTTGCGACGAGGTCGATGTCATCCGAGCCAGCTCGTGCTCGCAGAGCGCCTCCATCGACCACGGCCGCTCGTTGGTGTACGAGATATGTCAACGCCTGCGCAACGGCGCTCCGCTTCCGATGGCCTGGCGGAACTTCCTCGAGCAGTCTGATACAAAAGTGGACCTTTCTGGCTGTCCGATGATGATGAACGCAGAGCTGAAGAAGGTCGCTCCTGATCGGAATGTGACGTTAGCGAGGACATGGTATCAAACGCTATGGGCATCCCTCTGCCAGCCATTGCTGCAGACGTTCTTGCCTTATCTCGTCATCGGAGTAGTGATCTTCGTGCTGCTCCGCTGGACGTTCGCCGTCAAATCAGCCACGGACCTGCCTCTGCACTGGCTGCTGCCGCTTTTCTGGGTGGCATCCGGCGTCGCCGCTGCGATCGTATGTGTTGCAGCCAAGTCGGTTCTGGTGGGCAAGCGAGAGGACGGCGAAGCGGAGCATGTATGGAGCCGGGTGGTGTTCATGGACACTGTGTGGCAGGCTCTGAGGACTGTCGCCGGCGACTACTTTCTCGAGATGATCACCGGATCTGTGTTCTTTGGGGCGTGGATGAGGCTGCTGGGCGCGCGCATCGAGGTCGAACACGGGGTCTACGTGGCCGGCATGGGGGCGGCGCTGAACCCTGAGCTGGTGGAGATTGAACGAGGCGGCGCCGTCGGGAGAGATGCAGTGCTGTTTGGCCACATCTATGAAGGGGAAGACGGGAAAGTGAAGTACGGGAAGGTGAGGGTCGAGGAGGGTGGGTTCGTCGGAAGCAGGGCGGTGGCGATGCCCGGCGTGAGGGTGGAGGCTGGAGGTCACCTTGGAGCTCTCTCTTTGGCCATGAAGGAAGAAATTGTCAAGTCAATCTGAAGAAGAAGGGTCAAACCAGAGAGAGAGAGAGAGGTTAGTCAACCCTTCCTTTCAAATTTTCTTTTGAGCTAATATTAAAGCAATAATAATAATTATAAAAAAAAATCCACGGATATAGAGATGCATGGTGAAGGGAATTCCATATAGTGTTGTATGTTACATCTAGTAATATTGTAAATGAATCGGACGACGTTTATGAATAAATTAAAAGTTTGATTCAAACAAGAACTCTATAAAATTTGATTTGGCTTGGTTCATTTATCGTCCTTCTTTTGACGTTTACGTTATCCAAATTTAAACGATCACTACTTATTTATAATTTATTTCAAAGATTTTGATATGCATTCGATTGGAAAATAGTCGAAAACAACTACTTGGAGCATAAATGGTGAGCAAGAACAAATAAGCACAATTAGAGTGAACTTATGTAGGAGGAAGGATCCGGCGGTAGGATCCGGCGACCGATGAGACGCCATCTAGCATTTGTGTTACCTTCTGCATGATCTTCTAAGATGCACCAAAGGGATACCTTCACAAACCTCTCCACCCTCTCCATGTCTTGCATTGCTTGTTCATCGCCATTCACAAACATGTACAATCTTCTTGCATTTCCAGCACCACCACACCGAAGCTGTACACATCAACCTTTGCTGAAATGTTCGTGTTCTTAAACCACTCAGGCGCGACGTACCCTTTGGTTCCTCCTCTTATATGTGTGTTTGTTTGTGTCTGGTCGGTTTTAAGAATCTTTGCTAGACCGAAATCTGAATCCTTGCTGCCAAGTTTTCGTCTAGCAATATGTTATGAGGCTTGATATCGCAGTGAATTACTCAACGGAAGCACTCGTCGTGCAGATATTGAAGGTCCCTTACAATTCCAGGGCGATCTGGATCTTCATGTTCCACTCCACTAGACGAGAAGCCGTTTAGTCCCTTCGTAGCAAAATCCGATCAGTCGCACCAAATTAATTCTTATGGTGGATCTGAGCAATGGTTTTCAGTTCATTCATGAATTCCTTCTAAACTTTCCCGACCTCTTAGAAGAAATATTATTTTGTAATACACGTATTTAGGTCATTACGGAACAAATTCATTAATCTAATTCAGATTTACATATATCTATCGAACTGTTAACTCATTCTATTACTATCGCTGAGTTGATAATAGAATTGGATTCATTAGTATAAAATAGGATGTATCGCTCTTAGATTCATTCTTTAATAATCAATTCTCAATTGATTTGATGATGAAGTCTAAAATTAAGTTACATTAATGTTCTTTGTAGATGTTTTTTTTTTTGAAATTTAATTTTCATTATTTAATATAATTATTCATTTTATCAAATTTACACATATTAATGTATAAAATTACACATAATACAAAATGATGCTAACCCTAGTAGAAGTTTATGGAAGAGTGATGAAACTTCTATGGGGTCGGGCCGATCACCTCATGCTCAATCGAATAGTGATGAAAATATAAACTTATTTAGGAGGAGATTTCATAAAGTTCATATTTATCAAATAGTGATGCGTAGTCAACATCCGCTCGGCCAAGAAATCTGGTCGGACCATGGAGGCAAAGAAGGATCTTGTTACGCTCATGCTCTGATCAAGGGATCTGACCGGTTAGGCTGTTTGAACGACCCTAATCTCCTTGTCAAATAATGCAGGAGGAAGGCTCGTTCGACATTAGTTGTTTGGGACCCCACCCCATATTCACGGAAGGACCCAGAGAGGTATGAGGACGACCCTCGCTTATTAACCCTTGACTGCCACATCAACCGACCTTCTCTACCGACCCTCACTTTGGGGGCCTTACCTCACTGGTCATGTCCTATGTTATTTAATTACTTAAATTTAGAATATAAATGATATTATCATTGAATAATATTATTTAATGATTGGATTCCAAATATTCTCCCCAAGATCAAAGGCGAGGACGATACAATTATACAAAGACGAATGCCAACACAAAGTAATTAAATTTATTTAGGAGAAGGAGATTTCATAAAGTTCATATTTATTGAAACTGATGAACATAACAGCACCTGAAATCTACTAATTTATTTAGGAAATAGAAAGATTGAAAGATAATTAGATTTAGATTTGGTGGCTCAAATTTGTATCTTCTTCTTCCTCACGTTCGAGCTTGATGTTCTTGTACCATTTGGCACAGACCAAGTAGACTATGAAGTCGATGAGAGTGAGACCGGCGAGGAGGAAGTAGAACCTATCGAGATGGCCGGAGTTCAAGTTCCCCGGTATCCATCCAGGGCTGTCCCCCTTGGCCGTCACGCTCATGACGATGTTCACCAGCATGATGCTGACGTAGTTCCCCAGGGAGATGGAGGCCATGCAGAGGGAGCTCCCGAAGCTCTTGATCCCGTCCGGCGCCTGGCCGTTGAAGAACTCCAGCTGTCCGACGTACATGAACACCTCCGACGCCCCGATCAGCGCGTACTGCGGGATCTGCCACATCACCGTCAGCGAGCTCGGCTCGTGCTCCACCTCCACCCACTTCAACCTCTCCACCTCCACCACCCCGGCCACCACCATGGCCAGCATCCCGATCACCAGCCCCACCCCCATCCTCTGCAGCTCGGTTAACCCCTTCGGGTTGCTCGACACCCGCGACATCACCGGGATCAGCACCTGCCGGTACACGAAGATGAAGAAGATGACGCTCAGCAGATCGAACACCGACATGCTCGCCGCCGGGATGCGGAATCCGGCGATCTCGGTGTTCATGGAAGCTCCTTGCTCCACAAAAATCGAAGCCATTTGCGTGAAGACTACAGAGTAAATGATGGTGCTGAGCCAAATTGGGAGCATCTTCAACACGCACTTCACCTCCTCCACCTGCGTCACCGTGCACAGCCTCCACGGATCATTTTTCTGATGATCTTCGGTGATCACGACGGCGGCCTTGTCCAGTACCCTACAATTTCCATATAATTATCATGCTCTGCGATTGAAATTGAATCATAAATTCATAATTAATTAATTATTGTACTTGAAATCTTCACTGTGAAGGATCTTTCTGCTTCCGGCGATGGCTGAATCCCTCCCTTCGACTTCATGGAGCATGCCGCAGTCGCTAGGGACTTCGACTTTCCATTTCCGGAAGGCCGCGACGAACACCTGAGCGATCCTCGTCAATGGATTCCCAGACGGGTTGAAATGGCGGTACCTGGGAGTCCCCAGCATGAAGAGAAGCAAGGCGGCGATGGCCGAAGCTGCTGACACCCAGAATCCGATGATCCAGCCGCCGGTGTCTTCGTAGTACACCAAGACGGTGTTGGAGAAGAGGGAGCCGACGTTGAGCGCCAGGTAAAAGTAGCTGAAGAACGCCACCTTGGAATGCCTCTCGAGAGGGTCGGTTTCGTCGAATTGGTCGGAGCCGAAGGTGGCGATGGAGGGCTGGTAGCCGCCGTTCCCGAAGGCGATCAAGTAGATCGATATGTAGAAGAGGGAAGTTCCGAGAACGGACGGAGGCCGGCACGACATCTCCCCATCTCCGCACCCCGACGGCTTCAGCAGCAACAACCACGACGTCAACGACAAGATCACCAAACCCTGTCGAACACCAAAACAGAATAAGAACAATCAATCTTTCTTCTTCAACGGAAGAAGAATATTCCGGCGAATACATACCAGCACGTAGATCCCCTGGAAGACTGCGCAAGTCAGGTATCTGCCCCAGTAGGAATCGCTCATGAAAGCGCCGATGAGGGAGAAGATGTAGACGGTGCCGGTCCATTTGCTCACGTTGTTTGCCGCCTCGGCATTGTCTTGCTGCATCACTCTCGTCAAGAACAGGACGAGATTCACGCCGACTCCGAAGAACGCGAGCGTTACGAGACCGAAATTAACTGCGAAACGATCGATAAAACACGTGAATCAAGACGGCGGGTTTGGTTGGGTTTTACTGATTTATATTATACCTAGCAAGAGCGTGGATGATTTCCAGCCGCCGGTGGTCGATTTAACGGCGGGATTTCCCTTCCTGTCCACCGAACCATCATCGGTAATTCCTCCAGAGTTCATCTTGTGTTGCTGCTGCTGTTGTTCTTCTTCTTCTTCTTTCATGAATATGCGAAGAGATGATTCAGGGGGATTGGTTGAATCGACAGCCGACGACATCGTACGTACGTCTGCGAGAATATGGTTTCTGATCAGGTGGTGGTGTCGCTGCCCCTGAAGAAAGTTTGGTCGGAGAACTCCGGCGAGGGGGAGCAGAGAGAGGTCAGGAAGGAGACGGCAGGGTGTGCCTTGGGATCCAGCCGAGCAACGATGGCAGAGGCGGCAGGAGGCGGCAGCGATCCAGACGGCAGAGGCGGTGAGGCTATAGGCATTTACGTCGGACGCGGGCGATTTCGGTCTCCGGCGAGTCTCTCCACTGCTTAAACTAACAAGAAAGCGGCGGCGAACGATCGACGTGGAGGCGGAGGAGATCGGAGAAGAAGAAGGCGAGGGATCGCGTTGCAGAGGAAGCAGAGGACAGTCGGAGGGCCTCGTGTGTGTTGTGAAGTTTATAATTTCCAACACGTTTATTTATAGGGAAATATGGGAACGCCACGTGTAGTTTTAGATCCGCTTATTTAGGATTCGAATGTCTGACCAGGTTTTGTCTGTTTCAATTTTTAAATTAACGACTTAATCAAAATTATATCCAGATTTAACTATATCCTAAGTAATCATATCCTAATTAATTCTATCCTAATTAATCAAATTTTTATCACGTTACACTTTATTCATTATTTAAATCACTATTTAATTTTATTTTATATCTTTAAATTGCTAAAATTAGATTACCTATAAATAAAAAATAGGGACAGCTTTAGAGCAAAATATAGTGATTACCTATAAATCAATTTAATAACCGGCTAAATAATGAGGAAGTTTGAATCGGCTAATTGGAAATTTTAATTTTTTTAAAAAAAATATTAATTTTTTTTTTCAATTTATTGGGTTTGATTATGATTTTAAAATTCAGAAATGGGTTAAACTGATTAAATAAATTATTGGAAATTCAATAACTCATGGAATTAATCAATTTTATATAATTCAATTTGTTCGGTTCTAATAGTAGAGTTCAATTGTTAGTAGAGTTCTATGGTTATTATTTGATAATATTAATTTAATTTAAATCATTTAAAAATTAATATAACAATGATGAGTGACTTCTAGGCAACATTGAATAATCACTGTAATTTAAATCATTTAGAGCAACCATTAAATAATTACTGTAATTATTTTATGATAATTTTGAGAGGAGTTTACCAACTTTCAAATTATCGCTAAAATTGTATCCAGATTTAACCTGGTCAAACATGCAAATACTATTACTTATCACTTTATTCATTATTTAAATGTATTTTATACTTTGAATTGATAAAATTAAGGTGCTTATGAATTTGAAATAGTGAAATTTTGAGAGTATAAGATATGCAAAAGTGTTTAAAATAGTAAAAGAGTGATTAATGATTAAAATTTTTGTAAAATAGGAAGTTATTTTGTAAAATTTTGTAAAAGTGTCTATCATTTAAGGATTTGTTAAGTATGTGATAAATAATAATTTAACTAGTAAGTGAGTCAAAAATTGGAAGTGTTAATCCTCAATAAATAAAATAACTGTCTTTGGCGTTGGACGCTTTCAAAACTTATATGCATTAACGCCCTCAAAATTATTCGGGTTAGGTGAATTAGAGAATAGATAGATATCTACGTGCATTCTAGTTTTCTTTCTCCTTTTAAGGTCTATTCGAAAGAGAATCCAATACCTTTTAATTGTGAATATCTGACAAATCGACATCAATGGATATCTTTATTTCAAAACAAAACAATTGGAATTAGGCTCGATTAACTAGAATATCTTCAAATTAAGTTTAATTTGATTATTAATTCATAATTCCAATTTTAAAAAATATAGATTTTTCAGTTTATTTTTAATATTAGTCGGTTGATGAAACCGACCAATTTAATTAATTTTATATCAGCTCAACTTATTCAATTTTAATTGTAAAGTTTGGTCAATTTTATTTATTAAATTTTTTCTAATTCAATGAGTTTTAATTTATTCAGTTCCAGACTCTTATATATCGTAGTAGCTATTATAATATATTAAAATATATTGCTTTTCTAAGCATTTTTTATTAAAATATTTTTACTAACTTGTCAATACTATTTAAATTTAGTTAAAATTAATTAAATTGGTCGATTTCAACTAATATTGAATAGTCGAATGATAATCAAACTACATGGTTATTGTCCAAATATTGATTACGAATCATCAATCAAACAACAAAGTTATTGTCCAATTCAAGTGTAACGTTTTTAATAGAATCATAAATTAATGATTTTTCAATTTAAGCAGTTTAACCGATTTGAATTTAAAGTCAAAATCAAAATAGAATCAAATAAATAAAAAAAAATCTATTTTAAAAAAATTTGAATTTATGAATTAATAATCAAATTAAACGTAAGTTTAAGATACTAAATTCTAATTGTTTACAAAATTTTTAATTATGCTTTTACTATTTGGAACACTTTTTCATATCTTATACTCTCAAACTTTCATTATTTCAAGTTCATATGCAGTTTAATTTTATCAATTCAAAGATATTAAATACATTTAATTGATGAATAAAGTGATAAGTAATGGTATTTGCATGTTAAATCTGGATAAAATTTTAGCAATAATTTGAAAACTGACACACACACACACACTAAACTTCTTCCAAAATTATCATAAAATAATTACAGTGACTATTTAATGGTTACTCTAAAGTGTAATAATTATTTAATAGCAATTACAATGTTGCCTAGAAATCACTCATCATTGTTATATTAATTTTAAAATGATTTAAATTAAATTTAAATAATATTATCAAGTTAATAAAAAATAAAATACTCATTGTAAAATTTAATTAATTTTATATCAGTTTGATTTATTCAATTTTAATTGTAAAGATTGGTCAATTTTATTTATCAAAATTTTTCTAATATAATGAGTTTTAATTTATTCAGTAAGATTAGTATAATTTTGAACTTATTACTGACTCATATACATTGTAGTAGCTATTATAATATATTAAAATATATTACTCTTCTAAACATTTTTTATTAAAATATTTTTATATACTTTTTAAATGTAGTTATAATTATTTTTAAAATTTGTAATCATTATAAAATTATTATAACAATAATTAAGTGATTATTAAACATCAAGATTATATTTACCATTAAATAATTATTATACTATTAATAGTCACTATAATTCCCACCTAAATTTTAATTTAAAAGAGTAAAAGAGTAAAAAAAAATAGTGAGAGTTTGAGAGTCAACTGTATTAAAAGGTGTTTAACATAGTAAAAGAGAGATTAATAATAAATTTTTTTAAAAAAATCGGAAGTTATATTTTTATTTAAGGATCTTTGTAAGTTTTCGATGAATAAATTCAAATTTCAAAAAGGATCTTCCTGATTTTTGAAAAGGATAAATTCAAATTTCAAAAGATTTTTCTGATTTAAAAAAAAAAGTAAAGAGATTAATCGAGAAAGATTTCTTATTCTTATTTTGTTATAAAATTATAAGATAGTTAAATTGATGAAATTAGAGTGCCTATAAATTTTAAATAGTGAAAGTTTGAGAGTAAAAGATATGAAAAAGTGTTTAAAATACTAAAATAGTGATTAATAATTAAAAAATTTCTAAATGGTATGAAAAATTAAAATGGATGAATTTATTTGGATTAGAATATCACTAAAGTGAAAATTGATTAAAGAAATTAACCTAAGATTGAATTTAAATAACCTAAGCTTAAATAATAAACCACTAATAGGCTGCTGCTTGGTATTCGGGATTAGAAGGCGGTATGAAATTTATTTCGTACTCATTCTTAATATTTGGTAACGGATATCTGAATCAAAATAAAGATTTAAAACCCTTGATTTGATAAGCTACTCCCCCTAGATTAACGCCAACGATTTCTCCCCCCCCACCCCCAACTATCGCGTGCGATTTCTTTTTCCCCCGAGTGATTCCCCCCCGGGTGATTTCTTTCTCTCCCGCCCTCGCATTTTCTTTCTCCCCCGCGTGATTTCTCTCACTCCCCAGCGTGATTTCTTTCTTCCCCGGCTTTGTAGTCCCAGGGCGTACGCAGCTGGTGACGCATGATACCTTTGTTCAAATCGGACAGGGGGCGAAACCCCACCATGCGCCTTCAGCTGTGTATCTGTATTTATCTCCCTCTATATCCGTGGGACTAGTTCTAGAGGGGCCGTTGATGTGGCGATTCTATTTTTTTTTCTTCCCGACTTTGGTTAAACTATTCAACATTAAACGGTTGATAAAGCCCACCAATCTAATCAATTTTATATTAGTTTGATTTATTCAATTTTAATTATAAAATTCTGTCAATTTTGTTTATCAAAATTTTTCTAATTTAACGAGGTTTAATTTATTCAATTCTATCAATACAATTATGAGCTTATTACTTACTCTTTTATATATATATATCTTACTATATTATTAAGAATCTGACCTCAATACTAACTAATTTCCAATTAATTTGGTGAAGCCTACGATGAAATTACGTTAATATCCCTCATTATAATCCAAGATCTAGAGTTCGAGACTCAGGTGCGGCGTATTATTGAAAATTTTCCTCATTAATAGGTATTACACAACTAAGGTTTCTTTAGTCCTACATTTTAAAATTAATAACACCGCAAATAGAGAAACTTCTATAAATACCTTAGGTCGGTAATATTAAAAAAACTTACCTTTCTCAGCCTTTGACCCAAGATTAAATGTGGTATCAGTTCTTATCAGTTTAATATCTGATATGAAAAATTAAATTAATTTTTTTTATTACGGAGAGTCTGTTATAGTAGTTTGCACTAGGGTTCTCGAGTGTCCCCGTTGCATTGTACTACTACATAGGCTCGCTGCATCCTTATTAAATATAATTTATCGTATTCATTTATTATATTGCACATACAGTGCATGTACGCAATGACTAGTATATATTAATATATATATATACTAACTTGTCAATACTATTTAAATTTAATCAAAATTATTTTTAAAACTTAAAATCATTGTAAAATTATTATAACAATGATTAACTCGAACATTACACTTGAATTGGACAATAACTATCTAGCTTCAGTGATGATTCAAATATTCAACATTAATTGATTGATAAAACCCACCAATCTAATCAATTTTGTATTAGTTTGATTTATTCAATTTTAATTGTAAAATTTTGTCAATTTTGTTTATCAAAATTTTTCTAATTTAAGATGTTTTAATTTATTCAATTCTATCGGTACAATTTTAAGCTTATTACTACTCTTATTTAGGATTCGAATGTCTGACCAGGTTTTATCTGCTTCAAATTTTAAATTAAGGGTAACTTGCTTTAAACTCCCCAATTAAAATTGGACCTTTGCATACAGTCCTTACACGTAAAAAATTTTATTTTCACTCCCTAACCAATTATAACGGACATTAATTTGCCTAATTGCCCTTATATTTTTTTAAGGTATAAAATGTCTAAAATGAAGTATCATTCCTCCGAAGGGGGACGACCTCCGGGCGGCCTCCGGCCACCCGCTTGAATCCAAACTATAACCAAGATGGACGGGTGAACCCGTCGATGGACCGCAATCAATTGCGGCCGGATTGCGACATCA
>JBBPFQ011122062.1:0-20479 GCA_037974815.1 Kaempferia elegans | reverse complement strand
GTTCGGCCATGCAGCCCACTCGAATCTATTACCTTTGTGACAGACTGACTCCTGACTGGCCATTCCTGAAGACTGATGACTCAACCTACTCTTTGAATCGACCAGGAACTTTTATACTAATCTGGCCTCTATATTGACCTGCTCTTACCGACTGGATCACATGTTTTCCCTTCAAGTCTAGTCGAAGGAGACTGTAAGCTTGACTATCTAGACATCTGTGTGTTTTGTATCTTTGAATGTCAACTTGGGTTCTAGGTTCCCTGACCACAGCCTTGTGATCATCTCAATGTCATTGCTAGCACTCGACCGATTGCTATTTCTAGTACTCCGAGTCGAGTGTTGTTACTATCACCTCGACTGAGTGTTGTTGTTAGCATTCTAGGCCAAATGCTGCTACTATTGCCCCAACTGAGTGATATTGTTAGTACTCCTGGCCTAATACTATTACTATTTCCCTGCCTTAGTGCTGTTGTTAGTACTCCTGGTTGAATACTATTACTATTGCCCTGACTGAGTGCGGTCACTATCACTCCTTGAAGAGTGTTGTTACTATTACCTCGACTGAGTGTTGTTACAGGTGTTAAATCACATTTGGATACTTTTGTGTCAGATGTTCCTTCATGCAGCTCGATCAATTTTTTCCATAATTCTTTGGCACTTGAGAATGGTCCCACTCGGTTTAGCTCTTCTTTGGTTAGATCACACTGGAGAGTTTGTGTAGCCTTGGAGTCTGTCTTGATCTTTTTCTTCAGCACTATGTCCCGATTTTCGTATGACACAGGTGTTCTAGTGCGGTTGAGTGGTATAGAGAGGCCAATTTAGATGATTATCCACATCTCTACTAGGTCTTCAGATGACACTCCATTTTATTCTTCCAGTAAGGTAAGTCCTCTCCGTTGAATAACGGTGGGTGCACAATGTTGTACCCTCACTTTGTGCCATTTAATTACTAAAACGAAAACTTAGGAAGGTATCAAGACTTGGTCTTGGGGTAAGTAATCTAGTAGAAAGAAGTAAAATAAGGCTCGAGTGGTGTTGCATCAATTTTGAAAAAAATAAAAATAAAAAATACTGAAAGATGACAAATTTTGTCAAACGAGATATTAGATCAATTCTGACTAATAGTAAAAAATAAAAATGGAAAAAAATGTAAGAATATTTTTTAGTCAAAAAAACATATATTTTACTTTTAAAAAACACGATGAAATGATGTGAAAACCCTCTACTTATTTGGTGGTTTCACCAATTCAGAACTGTCAAACTCTGATATCACTTGTAGGACCATAACACACGTGAGGAGGAGGGATGAATCACGTGTATTTAAAAAAAACTTAAAAGAAATGTAGAGGAAAACTAAAAGAGATGATGAAAATACAAGAACACAAGACATGGTCGGTTTACTTAGTTTAGAGCCTTCGGCAACTCCAACTCCAAGACTCATGGTTCTTCGAACCATATCTATGGGTAATTCACTAAAAATCACTTTCGGTAACACCGAAAGAGTTAATGAATACAAGTAGAGATGAAGGACAATGTAACAAGCATACACTACCTTAATGATAATGTAAATGACTATAATTAAAGTGTACTGACTCGTAGTAGTTGGAAGTTGAAGCTTGGAGTCGGTGTCACAACATAGTAGCGGAGCAGCAATGCGTTCGGAAGCAGTCGCACAGTCGAGGAAGCGTGTAAATCAGTTATTGTGTGTTCTGCAGGCTGAACACCTCTTTTATTTATGCTTGGTTATCCGAGGCGCCTCTAGGTGCAAAGTCTACCTTTGTCATCGAACCCGATAAAAGCCACAAACGGAGGTTTTTTTCTTCTAGAGGGTGCCTCCAGTTGCCTTGAGGCGCTTCCATGCCTTCCTGCGTGGAGTATCCGACCGGTGTGTCTGAGGATATCATATTATTAGACCTTAATGGAGAAATAATATTCATATAGCTAATCTTGAATAATTATGACAAACACAATTCAATAATGATGATGATGAATATGCCTTCTTAAATATTTTTTGAAACATTTTTAATAATTTTATTTCATCTTTTCTCAATTGCTTAATTTTCTTATTGATTGTGATTTATAGAACCTACTAATTCAATACAATCATTACTATTCTTTAATTATCTGATCTTAGTATTGAACACAAATTCATTCGTTGCTAACACATTAGACAATCAAGATAAGTAGCCCAGGATGCGCCTCGAGCATTGTTCACTCAAGTCTTTTTGTCCATTTTTGCTCCTGCAAATTATGTTACTTCAACAAAAAAATATCTAACCTATAAAATAGAATTAGCATTATTAATTAGTCACGGTCAATTCAGGATCTAGTCAAGGTCTCACTTAGGTTTTCAAAATGGACCTAAGCTAGATCGATGCCTACTGTTCTCTCAAACAAAAATGCGTCCTTATCGAGTCACTCTCCTTCGGTGACTTTACTTACCATTTGCAGTAACTTGACTTGCCTCTTTGATCCACCAGGTCTTCCCATCAATTGTCAGGTCGACAGACCCAACTGAAGTTCAACTTAGTGTCAGGTCCACTAGACTCGTTAATTCCTGTACATTTGGTAAATCACTATATCACACAACATATAACTTTAAACTACTAGTCATTCATCAAAATCTGAGTCTGATCATTAGTATCAATTGCACCAACAACTACTATATATATGAGATCTTATCTTATTGGCTACTAGGTTGTCGGTGGATGCTTTGAAAAGGATGGCGGATTGTTTGAGTTGGATGGTTGGCCACGGCCTATGATTTCTTAAGGCTGATTGGCCCTAAGAAACTTTGGGTGTGAACGATGCGGAAGCCTTATATTCAACCCAATCGTGCAGTTATGATTTGGATGATGGCATAAAGTCATCTTTCGACTAGAGACATACAAAACTATTTGGAAGATCAACAATGTACATTTTATAAACATGTATGGGATATACAGGAGTATTTATTCTTTAGATGACCACTTAATGTGGATTTATGGAGGAGCATCAGAGATTGACTTTACATGGGACATAAGATGTCTATCTACCAACGAACACTTCAAATCAATGGGTTGTACTATAGAGGTGATGTGTTACTGATGAAGACTAGACATCTTGCTTTGTCTTTTTTTTATTCATCTTGTAAAGAGAACGTGTAATAATAATTTCTTTGGTGAGGGCCAATTGGATTGTGAGATGAATTATAAGTGTGTAGATTTATGTATACATGAACATTAGAAGTGTATGAATTACTTTTAATTCCCAATTATTATGTACTTTTGAATTTATGATTTATACAGTTTTTTTACTTATCAAAAAAAAATCAAATAGCATGAAATAATTTTTATATTTATCTTCGCTTCAGCTATAATGTTTATAATTGAACTAGTATTTATATTTTTCATTTAAAAATATTATTGTTGTATTTTAGTTAGAAAATGTAAAACTAATAATGGAGAAGAGAAGAAAAATAAAACTAAATAATTATTTGGTTATAATAAAGATATTTCAATTTTATGATTTATCAAAATTGTGTTAATGGGCACTTGAGTAAGAACGCTAGCTTGATAAGTCATTTATTATAAGTGTTTTTTAATTTACTTTAATGATCGTTAAGAAACTTTTATAATTTGAGAATTAGAGATCAAAGTTTAAATTGAACGTTTGAAGTTAAGGTGTAGCAAGACATCAAATTATCTCCCTAATATCCGTAATTCAATCCTAAACCACGATGCATTTATAAAATTTTCTTTCAAATGAAGCGCACAAACTTCTGGATCATCCGTTACAAACAATTTCATAGTTATCCTAGCAGCCAGTAGGAAATTTATAAAGGACCAAACTAATCCTCTCAAACTCGATGTTACCTAGTTCATCAAATTATTTTTTATTCTGGGAAGTTAATGTTGTGATGCATATGATAAGCTGTAAGCAACACTTGTCCATGACGTATATGATTTAAAATAACACCCACAAGGAAAATAAATAGCATTTTAGATTGTCCTCAATTATAATAGATGACCTGGCAAGCCAATTCTAGCATGTAAAAGAAATAATACAATAATTTTTACAGGACAATTTGGCAACTGTAGTTTATTTTCATCTTGTTGATTTACTACTATTTGACAAAACATAACAAATTGGACTAACGATATCAATCATTCCAAATGGGCAGATTGTATAAGCAGAGATCACACGCTAATAACCAATCAGAGAACATTAATGGACTTGCACAATGAATTAAATTGCATTCCATCATAAAGGATTATGATGTAACCAAGTAGGGTATTCAGGAGGGTCATAAAGCAATCCCTTCCCTTCGTAGAGCAATACCACCAGGGTACGACCTGTGTACTGTGGTACTTCTCAGAATGGCTGGTTTCAAAGGTTTCTCCTGGTTGTCTTTCTGCGTTTCCATAGGGTTGGATTTGGGACTATCTGCATTTCCATCTTTGAAATTCTCCATGAGAAATTGCAAACCCTGAAAAAAAAGGAAAGCTATGATGAGGGCACAAAGTGCGTGTCCATGAAGGAATAAAATGGTAGACGCACCTTGATTGATTTGTCCTGCGAGATGGGGGAGACTGAAGAATGAGGAAGCTGGAGTTTCTCAGCAGTTTCCTGTTTCAGGAGAAATAAGCTGTTATAACAGAAAAGGGATCGAGCACTGCATAGCTGAATTAGTTAGGCTAATATCAGATTGTTTTACAAACCAAATCAAAGTTCATTGAAAAAAAAACATAAAATTACGGACGCAAAAAGAGAATGTCAAGGGATGATTTAACCAGGGACGAAATGACATTGTAATCAGAGGGGTCAACTGACCCCACAATAATTTGACAGCTTATTATTTTACATTTAGGAAAAATAGAAATGTAAAAATTTTACCCATTATATACCGTTATTTAAGACCATAGATTAAATCAGAAGTATACCCCCAAAGTCAAATTTATATTATAAAATTTATAATATGCTTACAAATATAAACGTTCCAGCCTCCACCACTGGTCTTAACACAGATAGGCAGTTCCACAGATTATCAGAGGCTGTGAGTAAGTAGTTACTCTATCTCAATGAGATTGATATTGCATGCATACTTATTTTGAAAAAACCATACGTTAGTGGAGCATGCTTAATGGCATCCACAGAGTTAAGTGTAAAACTAAAACATAACTTCCTGATAAGAAAACTATTTCAGCTCAAAATTTTTACATTTTCCCTATCAAATCGAAGTCACGCAATTGAAATAGTTTAGTAACTTTGCTATGCAGGCTCAAACCTATGGCTCTAATATCTAATTATCAGGTGTAGAGCCATAATATTATGGTATACGTGCTCAAATATAAGTGGTTAAACTGTTAAACTCAATGCTCTACATGGCCTACAATGTTGGCTAGATTATTAACTTTGGCATGGAGGTTTAGGGCTTAAAATACTCGCTTAGCAAAATTATGTATCATTTAATCAGAACATAAATCTTAGCAATTTATTTTAAAAATAACTTCCTAACTAGAGGGTGCAAAAACTGTGGGATTTCAACCAGGGAGTTGCTAGAGGCTCAGATGCTTCAACTACTGAGGTACAAGTGTGATAGCAAATATTAAGATCCACAGGTACCATAGAAGGGAAAAAAGACATTTCAAAAATCATTGCCATGCTGCGTGTCCTAACTTGAGTAAGAGATTAAGAGATTTTCAAGTTAATCCCGCACCGCATCAAAACAGAAAGTAGGTGAAGTTACATGTGAAACGCATCATGTTTCTATTAACTAGAAGAATGGTTACAGCGTCTGACCTGGAAGAACTTAACATTCAGTCCATCTTTAACCCCTCCAACAAATTTGCACAAATAGTATATGCCTGCATTGGTCACATCCTGCAAGGCAATACAGGCACAAAATGGTCTAAGTAGAATCCTTCTTGATACCCAGCACACACAGTTATCAAATCACTATAAAATAAAACCTGTTTACTTTCGAGATGTCCTATCTTTCCTTCCTGTTAACAGTGACAGTTTTGTCAATTGTCGTCAAAGTCTAATTTGTTGCCACTAATAAATATTAGTACTAACTTACAAGCCCAGATAGCATTTGCTGCAGAGACTCGATATCAAAGCCAATTTGAGAAAGCTCAGTTTTAACATCACCGACCTGTAAATTATACAAACTAATAAAAAATCATTTTGTTGATCTAACAAGCATCATAGAACTTGACAAAAAATTTAACAAGCACAAGAAAAAATGCAACCTGAAGCATATGAATGAAAATTGATGTAGACATTGCAGAGCTCCAAGATACATGTTCAGATACCCAACAGTCAATCAAATAATGAATGATAAAATTACGGTATTGCTACATGGTACTAGGTTCATCAATAAGCGCATTGGCTACATCTACTACATTTATAGTTATAAATATATCCTCAAAGAGAATCACACCCTAAAGATACTTTATTCTTACAGGATTCTGGTCCAATGCATCAAGTGGTTATTCCAAATTTTTGGATACTGTCGATCTTATTTACTAACCTCATTCATAATAGATTTAGATATTTCCTGTTGCTCATCCAGTTTCCCATCCAAGTTTTCAAGCCTCTGGGTTAGATGTCTTTTTGTTGCCTAGAAAGAACAATGACATCAGAATAATACGATAAAGAAGCATGTGACTCTGAAACTCAAGTATAATATAAGAAATCTTGGGCAGATACTTGCTCTAGTTGCTTTGACACATTTGCAACAGCATTGGCCATATTCTTTTTGGTGACAAACATGACATCAGAGAAGGACCATCCCTGCAAACGAAAGAGAGTAAAAGAAGACAATCAATTCCTTTCTTCATATAAGAATATAGACTTTTTACTGATTTAAATGTTAAAGTGTGAAAGGAGTAAATGACTGCAAAATGAAATCTCAGAATCCCTGAAAAGATAATTCTCATACCAAATGATTGTCTTCTGTAATTCACACATGAAATAAGAATCAATTATTTATGCCCTCATATATGCAACAATTTAACTAACCACAAATCTTGAGAAATATATTTGGGATAGAGGATAACCTATTTAAGCCAACCTATTTTTAAATGTTGAATCTCATATGTCATAAATTTACTTAGAAATAGGTTCATTGTATTTCTGCCAACTAACCTTATTTTACATGCTTTTATTTACATCTTTCCACATATATTCAAATAGCATGTAAATATAACCAAAGTATCATCCTGTGAAACAATTTAGACACACATCCGGCTGGTAGATGTATTATTCCTGTTTGATTTGTATTAGAAAGCAACTCATATATTGAAAAAATATATATATAGTGATTGAGTGCTATTACCATCTGCAATGCATAAACAGTAAAATTAAGACTCCAATTACAATTTTTTTGATAGACTAGGATTTTCATAGCTAAGGAACCTACCTTCCACCACATGTAGCAATACCCTAATGTTCCAACAGCAGCAGCAGGCATTATATAGGATGATAAACCACCTGAAGTAACACACTAAGAGTAATCATCATTAGCATTCCAGGTGCAAGTATACACACTTCTTGAGAGGCATGCAGCTAAAAACATCTGACTAGCATCTAGAGCCATAATTTCCAAGTTCAGTATACACTCAAAACAAACAATTACACAGTAGACAATTGAATAGATCATATGAACTTGGCAAAGAAAAACATAGAAGTGGCAAGGGTTTGGTTGGATTAATTGCAAAAGTATCAGTATGCTAATCAGTAACCTGTGAATGAAGAGCTTGTATGTTGACCTAGTGATCAAGTGTACAAGGGTTTGGTTCAATTGATTTGCAAAACTAGCAATAGCATAGCAGTAACTTGTGATTGATTAAAGATAGATTTTGCACAATTGTTTGATCAAGAAATGGTTTGATCAACAAAATCGAGCGGGTGGCCCATCCATTAGTCATTCAATCAAGGCATGGCTTGATAAAATGTGATTAAGTGGGCTACCTTTCCAGTGCTAGTCCATCCATAAAAACAAGACCATGTGACCAGGATGTGCTCTTGTTCTCATGCTACCAACAGGAGGTGGATACAAACAAACAGGTAATATGGTTCTGTCCAATGCACGAAGAGGAAGGTTCTGTTCATCTCTTCATCATGCACAAACATGTTCTCTTGTCTCTTCAATGCACTTGAACAGGCATAGTGATATGAGCAAAGAACCTAGGCTGAGCCCAGAGTTAGACCAAAAATTCAAAACAGATTTAACTCAGTTTCATTTTTTTTTCAGTAGAATATACCTACTATAAAGTCAAAAAGCTTGAATATAATTTTGAAGATAAGAAAACTTTACCACATTATTATTATTCATCTAGAAGACACGACTTCTAGTCAAATGGTAACAGCACGCGGAGCTCTCACCTTATTTAAAACTAAACTACAAAGCTTGACGTTAGAAAATTACTCAATTAACCATAGAAGACCCTATTATATTGATGACCTAGGCATAGAACCTAAAGATAGAAGATTCCCTTGATGACTTGACCTAAGAAGCCCCTTAATAGTACCAAAGCCCTAGAAGATCTCCCATACAATTTGACTTTAAAATACACCTCTGATTTGACTGCAGAAAATTTTCTTGATGGCTTGCCATCCTCCAAATTCCAATACCTCTTAGGTAACCCCTTGACATTTAAAGAACCACTTTGTAAATTTATCCCATTTTAAAATCAAAAGTCTCTTATATGAACTTCAATACAGTTGAAAGGGAGTACACTAATAACCCACTTTCATCAAGAAACTCTAAACATGCTAAATTTTTTATCTTAACAAATGACCCATCTTAAGATTAATGATCCTTTAACTGTAACACCTACGAGCCCCCTAACAATAGTCTCCCAGGAGACCACTAGCGACCCTTTATTCGAGCTACCTAAAGACCTCCTAACAATCTTTCATTCAAATCTTCTTAAGAGTTCACTAACAATCCTCTATTTAATTCTCCTCAAAAGGACCTAACAAATCCTTTGCATGAGTCTTTTGAAGAGTCTTATAAAGATTCCAAGGAATGAAGTGTCGTTCCATGCCGTCCAGCACGGACGGTTTTTACTGTTCTGCCGGGTGGGCGAAACTGGCATTGGAGGCATCCCCGTCTCGATGTGTCACAGGCGGCACCGGAGAAGTCACGGGACGCCAGCGACGGTGCCGGAGGAGTCACGGGAAGCCTCCTTCAGCATCATAGGCGTCGACGTGTCTCGCGACGCTGCTTCCGAAGGCGTCGCAAGAAGCCTCCAGTGGCACCGAAAGCGTCCTGCGATACCGCTGAAAGCCCTCCTCTGTGATCGCGGGATCACGACTTTTCTGTTCTTTTCTTTTTGTTTTGATTTAATTAATTAAAACAAAGTACTCATGATATTTTGAACAGGCTTTTATAAGCCCTAATTAAATTATCCTAATAAAATATATTTAAAATGAAAATAAATTTAATAAGTTTTATTAATTAATATTCTAAAAATTTATTTTTTTAATGTTTTAAATTTCATTTAAAAATTTTAAAAAATATATAATAAATCTTATATATATTTAATATTTTTTTATTATTTTGTATTATTTTAAATGTAATTTAAAATTTCTAAAAAATTCTTTAAAAATTTTAAAAAATCTTTAAAAATTCTAAATTTTTTTGTATTTTTTTAATTAATATTTTGATATTTTTACTATTTAAAATATATATTATTTAAATTAATTAAATAAATAGTTAATTTATATAATTATTATATATAAAATAATATGTTAGTGTTAATTTATATACTTATTATAGGTAGATCAGTTTTATTTTTAATTATTGATAATTTGAGTTAGTGATAGATTAATTTTCTTTAAAAAAATTATATTTAATTGTTTTTTCTAACCATGTTAAATTGTTTAATAATTAAGAATTTATATAAAATTAATATACAACTTATTTTTATATACACCATAAATATATTTATTTAATAATTACTATATATAAATATAAAATATCGAAACTGTAATCGGCACGGCATGAAACGATACCGAAACTGTATCGTTCCGGTCTGGGACTGAAACCTCGGCACGGGTCGAAATTTTAAACCTTGTGCGTATGCAAAAAAGATATTAATGGATTTGATCTTCATTAAAAGATTAAACTAATCTGATAACTTATAATTTTTTTTTAAAACTTTAAGATCTCATTTATTTATTTTTAATATATATGTACAGTTACTATTTTTTTTTTTTTCAATTTTTTGTTAACATTGAGTTACAATTGTTATCATAAGCTTTTATCACCACAATAACAGCAACCAAATGGTGTCGGTTATATGAATCTTCCTATGCCATTGAACTCGATCTCTTATTATATCCCCATCTATATATATAAGAGAATTTTGTTCTACTTTATCATTGGTAACAAAATCTTTTTTCTCCCTCTTCCTCTATTAATGTGCATATTGGTCATAGACTCACATAGCCTAATTATGACATTTATTGGACATCTAAGTACATGTCTGCATTATTTTAAATGCGTTTTTTTTTGAGAGGTTCTCTTAATATGTGCTACTTAATTTTTCTCTCTAATATTTCCATTTTTTATCCTGTCCATCCTCGTATTTGCATACATTCACCTTAACATTCTCTTCTTTATCACTCTCATCTTTTGCTATGTGGTCGCTTTGTAGTTCGATATTTAGTTTCATATAATATAGTAGGTCTAATTGTCATTTTGTAAAACTCATTTTAAGCTTTTGAGGTACTTTATGATTACAATGAACACCCGTTATCCTCTTTCATGTTAACCATCCTACTTGTATTCTATCCTAAAATAATTTTGTCAACCATTCTATCCCTTTTGCAAAAATGATCCTGGATACTTAAAGCTTTTATTTATATGTAACTCATCATCTTCTAGTATAACAATTGTCTTACTACATTTATCTGTGCATTAGTAAACTTAAATTCTATATATTATATTTTCTCTACTATATTTATTTGTACATTACTTGAATGCACTTGTGCCCATTGCTTTCAAAGATGTTACCATCTTATACCATGTTATAGTCCAATCGCTATGTATTTTTCCTAATATTTGTACTCTTATCATCTCCTTACAAATATTTAGTTTCCTATCTTTTAACTTACACCACTTGAGCGTAGGAGCCATGAATATTTTTTTTATTGTTGGAAGTATTCTTAAGGCGCTTATCTAACATCAATGTCCTATATTGGGTAGTTAAATTTTCTTTAGGGATGCTCTTACCATCTTTATAAAATTTTCTATTCCTCTAGATCATAAAAAGGACATTGTTCTCACTTTAAAATGTAACTTGATGTTCTTCTTTCTTCTTGGAAAATGTATTAGCTATTATAAGTTCATATACTAATCTAATATAACTTTTTCTTCATTTATTGGTCTAATCCAATGTATTAGCTATGCACCCTTTCATATTCAATATTTTTCACTCATACATGCCTATTTAAATCTGCTCATCTTAAAATCATCTTCTTTGTTGGAAATGTTTTGTACTACTTTATCTCTGTCTTCCCAAAACCTATATTTGATATCTTTACTTAATTTTACTTGAAGTGCATGTATGCTTATTATATTAATAGTTTTTTTTTTTTACTACTTGAGAGTTATAATTCTATATCTCTTCCTAACTACTACTACTTCATCCCTTAAAGTGCTCTATATAATAATATATACTCTATTTGCTTGTTTTATTCTTTGTAGTGTACTATAATTTAAAATCTGAATTTTCTATTACTTTACCTTCTCCCCTACCCATATAGCCTTTTATAAATACAAAAATTTAATTTTTTTTTTCTAATTATCATATCTACTACTTTATTGCTTTGATACTGAGCATTCCTACATTCTATGTTCTAAATAGATAATCAATATTCTTATTTAGTTTGAGAACTCATGCATATTTAACATTAACTTAAGTTCTTACGGAGATGTATTGATCCTTACCGAGACATTATAGTTGGACCTTTAACACATTCCTTCCAGAAATAACATAGCATTAGTATAATAGTTTGATAGATCCATACACAACATTTGCCTTATTTGAAGTTGGCTTGCGACCTAACATAATCCTCCTTTATTCGGTCTTGTGATCGGGCTGTGACCGATTAATCTTTTATCACAAATTAAGATAACATTTAATTATCATTTTCTCTTAAGTCTTTATTGTCAAATCTACCACCAATAATAACATTTTAATAAATTTATAGACAAGGTTCTAAAATTCGCTAGGCCAATGCCAGACAACGCTTAGGCCACCTACGAGGGGACTAGGCGTCGCTAGGCAGATTCCACGGTATCAACATAAATTACATACTATAACTCCAACACAATAACATCAACTTTAAAATGAGTTCAAAATTACACAATTAATAAAATATCACATATTTATTATAATTTTTCTTTTCGATAATTTTCAACAACTTGTTTTTCATCGGACACAAAATTAATATCATCATTATAATCCTCTTTTTTTTTTCGGATGTAAAATCGTCTTTGTGAGTTTAAAATTGCACAACTAATAAATTATCATATATTTATTCTATTTCTTCTCCATAATTTTCAACAATTTGTTCTTTATCAAACACAAACTCAATATCATCATTGTGATCCTCCTCTTCTCTTTCCAATACAAAATCATCCTCGTGAGCTTGTTCATGTTGTAGATTTTTATTTGCTCCACTTGTTTCATATCAACCATTTGCCAAGTGATACCGGAACCTAGTTCAACTTTATCATCTTCCCCACCCTCCACAGTCCAACTTTGTGCATTTGAAGCATCTTTTGCAAGGACATCAACATTCCTTTTTTTTTTCTCTTTTTTTTTGTTTGTTCAACAATCTAATATTAAATTAGACAAATACTAGATTGTTCAACTGGTTGACATCCAACCTATTTCTTTTCTTTGTATGCATCTTAAAAAAAAGAATAAATATTATAGTTAATAACATGAATATAAACTTTAAAAATTAATACTTTAATTAAAGACTAAAACTTAAAGCTTACTCCTTTAAATGCACTCTAATTTCTTTCACACCCAGAGGGCCAGATGAACTTGTAGCTAATGAAAGAATCATCAATGCTATTCTTAACAAGTTGGGTGTGTGAGCACCATATGTATTCCACTTTGCACATGGATCAAATGTATCATCATTTTTTTTTTTCAAATAATCCAGTCTTGTCTTTATATTTTGTAAAATCCTGGTTAATAATTGTATCTTGTAAATCAAACTCATTGGCATGCAAAATTTCCATGCATTCAAAATTCCCCATCGGACCTCATAAAGATTAATAGAACTATCTTTATAGTAAAAATAAGGATTCAACAAAAAAAAAAGACATGGTTTGCAATGATGTATCAAGTCTATATTTCATTTTTAACTCAATAATTATTTTGACAGGTTGATTATCTTATTTCGTTGTTCAGGGCACCTTAATATCGTATTTAGCTTGAAGCTCTTCATATAGAAACCATATGATTGACTTTGTATCTCCATCTACCAATCAATGAACTCTTACCAAAGGACCAAATATTTTCAAATAAAAGTGTCACATCATTTCAAAAACTCATGCTCATCATAGTAGAGTAAGGCAATTTCTCTTTGTTTGTTTTGACCATTTACATTTCTCGTGCATATCCCTTCTCTTTGTCTGTTTTGACCATTTACATTTCTTCTGCATATCACTTGTAAACATAGTCCTTAAACTAGATTTTTTTTCAATCAAACTTTTCAATGTGAGGAAATTTGATGCAAACTTGGTAACTCTGTCAGATTATATCTCTCTTCTTCATGAAACTTCTCATCAATGACAAAGTCTTATGGTGAGCATAAATGAAAATGGTAAAAACTTGACTTGCTCAATAATCTTTTTATGTTGTGGAAGTTTGCCAATACGTTTAAGCATGAGTTGCACTTGAATTCCAAAAGATCCCAAGTCGCTTTTCTCTCTTCAATTAGTTGCAACCATATTATTGGTGACATTGTCTATTAATCAATATTCTGTGCTCTTGTTCAACACACTTGTCAACATACTCAAAATAAGTTCAGCTGTATATGCCTCATTTGAAGACTCCTTATATTCTAAAAATGTAGTACCCTCCTTGCAATTAACACACAAATTTAAGATGTTTCTTCTTTTTCTATCACTCCATGCATTTGTCATGATCAAGCACTAATTCTTTGTCCATGCTTCTTTCTGTTTCTTTAGCAATTGCTTCGTTATTTCAATTTCGGCTTTCAAGAGTGGCTCCCTAAGTTGATGTTGAGTTGGAGGATTGAATCCTGATCAAAATATTGCCTCCATTAGTTGCTTAAAGTTATCACTGTCAACAACATTGAATGAAATTCTATTTTCATAAACCTATCTCCTAACATATTGTTGAACTTGTTGAATTTTCTTTTGAAAAGAATCATTTATATTTTTTTGTTGAAAGATTTTACTCCCCCTTGTGCCTACATTTTCTAGAGCAATTACGGATCCATATCTATTCATTAGACCAAGTGGAAGATGCTTTTTAATTTCATCTATCCCTTCAATTTGAGGGCCTTCTTCTTCGTCTAGAGAAATAGTCACCTGCGCTCTATAATTTTGTTCTTATTTCCATTCCTCCCTTGCCTGTTTGCATTTATTTCTATTTTCTTAAGATGCTTGTCGACAACTAGATACATTTCTAGATATATTTCCTATGTGCTCCTTGATCCTATACACTCCTTCGATATCATTTTTCCACACAACTTGCATTGAACTTTGTCGAGGTTCCTAGGATTAATCAACATCCCAAACTCCTATTCGATGTCATTTGATTTTCTTCTAAGAATCCTAGATTCGGATTGAGTAACGGATGTTGTCGAAGATGGATTGCTTGTCATTGTAATCCATTATTATTAATAATTTAATTGTGATAACCTGAAAAGTAATTTAAGAATAAATTTAGGAAATTTGGAATTATTAACAAGTCTAAGAAAGATTATAATATTATATATAAAATAATTAAGATATAAAATATTTGGATTTTTAAGATCCGAACATGTTGCATAACTCCCAACAATATTCTTTCGAGTTGATGGAATTATTGCATTTGACATGATTAAGACTTAAGATTACTGAAATTAAAAAAAAGAATACAAATAAGTAAAACAAAATTATAATATTAATCTAATTTATATGAATTAATAAAATTATTATTATTTTTTAAAAATATTAAATATAAAATTATGAATATAAATATGATTTATATTAATTAATAATATTTATTAAATTTGTTTAATTTTAAATATAAAATTATCAGAATATAAATGAATTAAAAATATTTATTAAAATTTTTAATTCTAAATATAAAATTATCAAAATATAAATAAATTAATAAAATTTATAAAAAGATTTTAATTTTAAATATATTTTTATATATTTTATTAGGATAATTTAATTATGGTTTATAAAAGCCTATTCGAACTATCCTATTTAACTGAGTAGTTGTTTGAATTAAATAAATCATAAATAAATTGGAAAAACATCATGCTAGCACTGGCATCGCGACGCCTTCGGTGGTGCAGGTGTCCCGTGACGTCAGACACGTCAGGGGAAGCTTCCTATGGCACCAGACGCACGTCGGAAGCGTCTCACCAGGTTGGCACCGGACACGTCGCTGGAAGCTTTAGGCGGCGCTAGAAGGGTCCTGCGACACGTCCAATGTCGCTGGAAAAATGAATTGTACTAAAATAAATTAATAGAAAAATTCTTACCGTTCGAGTAGGAGCTTTCAGAGTTGAGAGGCAGTTGAACCGACGGTAAAAGGTAGATGAATCGACTTAATGATAAGATTTACGACTTTAAATGAAAAAAATAGAAATTTCCACTTGGCCCCATGGATAAACATGAGATATGAGAGGTAGTTGATCCGACGGTGTATTATACGATATGAGATATATGATGGCGTAAAAATCCCTTGATTTAAGCTTTTGATTAAATTATCTTTTAAATAAGATTATATAGGCAGTTCATTAAGTTTAACCTAAAGGTCTATTGAGTTCATGACTTATGACAAGTATGTGTATAAAGGGTTTGTTTTTATCATTGTTCTAAAAAATGTTAGGTGGTAGGCGGGTGGTCACCTGCCGTCCAACGACTAAGTGCCTAGGTGGTCGCCTAGGCGGAAATTTTCTCTCACGCTAATCGTTCAAAAATCAAAATATAAATTTGTTTCATCACTGCTAATCGATTGGTAGAAACTCATCAATCAATTCACAAGGTTTAATTTATTAATCAATCGATTTGACAGCCTTCTGTTTCTCGTGAAACTCCTGCCAATACCAATCGATTGCCAATTGATTGATAAACTTCTGTTTCTCGTGAAACTTATGCCAATCGATTAGAAGTGTTCAATCGATCGACCAATCGATTCGACAGTCTTCTGCTTCTTGCAAAACTCCTACCAATCGATTGGAAGTGTTTAATCGATCGGCCAATTGATTTGGAAGACTTTTGTTTTAAAAAAAAATCGGACGCCCTTCACCTAAGCTGCCTAGGCGGCGGATTAATACGATAACGCCTACCAGTGTCGCCTTTGCAAAAGGTGGGGTGGTGGGTAGCCACCCACTGCCTAGGCGGTGTGTTTTAAAACACGGGTTTTTATATCATGTTGGGAAGATGTATTAACTTGGCTAATTGAGTTTGATGACAGTCTACCAAATAAGTAATCAATGTATCTCTGTCGTTTTTGGTAGAGTTACATGTATCTGCAAGCTGTAGTAGGTTGGATTGTGGGTTTTCTTAATTGAATTTTTTACCAGTTGTCTCTCTTTTAGTGCATTACCTGCATATAATGAACTCACAATGATCATGTCACATTGGTAATGATTCTGTTGTGAATGATGAATTTTTTTCTTATAAATTAATTATATGGCGCTATTTGCGGATTTATGGATGATTCATTTTGTGATGATTATTTGCACAGGACAGAGGAGGAGCATGTTTATTCAAACACAGTCAACACCAAATCCATTATCCCTCATGTTTTATCCAGGAAAACCAGTAATGGAAATTGGAAGTTCTGATTTTCCAACCGTTCGTGCAGCTATGATTTCACCGCTTGCTAAATCATTATTTGGCATCGATGGTTAGTCCTATTTTTTATTATTTATTAATTTCCTTCCCTTGCTTTAACTTTTGAGTATTGGTTGGCTTAGCTTGTTGCTGAGGCAATTAGACTTGGTTCCAATTTATGATTAGATGGAGAGTAAGTTAGAGATGCTTTGGAAATGTTCTAATTTTATAATTTGAAGGATTGAATTTATTAAAAGTTAGATCATGATGATAGTGAAGTGATGAGAGTGCTAGAGGAGAAGAGGGTGAATAGCTTGTTTGCAAATTAAATTACTCTTTTATTAGCAAAGTGATAATTGCATTGTCATACCACGATTTCAACTAAGTGTTCTAATTGGTGGATGAGGCAACCGCTTAGGCGGGAGGCGAGCATAAACTGCATCACCTTTGTCTAAGGCGGTGCTTTAGGTGGTAACTCACTTCCTTCTGTCACTGCCGCCATTGTTGCCGTCGTTTCTCCATTGTGATGCATTCGAACTCATGTCCTGGACGAGTGCGGATGCGTGGTGCGACCTCAAAGCATTGCCCGAGCTCGACAAGTGTTTGGACACATTACCCGGGCCTGCAATGTGTCCAAACTCGTAGCTCGGGTCTGCCGACGGGTTTGAAGGCGTCGCCTGGGTCTGACGATGGGCTTGAACACGTCCTCCGATCCTGACGACATGTCCACACTCGTTGCGAGGTCTCGACGACGCATTAGAGTCGTTGCCCGACAGAAACATGATACATTGATAAGTTGTAAGCTAGGGTTTAATTAAATAACTTTATGTTAATAATTTTAATAAACTTCTATCTATGATTGAGATAATATAAATTGACTTAATTAAGGTCTAATAAAATTATCTCATTAAAAAAAATTATAATTTTTATTTTTAATTATTTATATTAATTATTTATATTAATTATTTAATTAAAAGTAAATATTATAAAGTATTATGATTATTTATAACATTATGTATAAAAAATGGTAAAAAAAATTCAACCACCTAGGCACTGCCATGGCACCCCCTAGGCAATCGAGGCGGTAGGCTGTCAATCATCTCACCACCGCTTACTGCCATGTACAACACTATTTAAACTCAATTGAATTACTGAACCCTCTATATGCTAATTCAATATTAGGATAACTCGGGTTGTCTCCCAATTAATACAATGACATGATGATTATACTTGGGATCGATTTATTGCTTTTGGTTTTTGATGTTGTAATTGGGGTTTTGGATTTTAGGTTGCTTAGACTAATGAATGAAAGACATTTTAATCTAATCTAAACTACGATTGCAAGAGAATTAAAGAAACCGCAAACATTCAATGAAACCTAATTGCATTCGAATTAATGACAAGAACTTAAAGCATTAAACAAAACAAACATACAAGTGAATAAAGGAATTGAAATGTATTAACAAAAGTAAACAAAGTGTAAGGGGCATTTAAGCAAACGTTTGACATGCATAAAAACTAAGCTAAGCTAAGACTAAGGTAAGGTGGAGATCTCTGCCTTCGATGGTGAATGTGGATTCTGGAGATGAAGGGGAAAACACCTCTCCTCTAGACTAGGGCTCATTGATGCGAATGGATCCTCTTCATCTAATCTGATGAAGAGATGACGCCGATGGAGTGGTGGCACGCTTTGTAATCTCGAAACGTGCCGTCAGATATGGAATTGATCTTTTCCTTTCTAATATGAGAAGGAGAGGTGGAGATGAACTCCCTTCTTGCTAATTTAGAGGAAGGGAGGTGACTAGGGTCGATGGAGGTTAAATGAGGGTTTCTAGAGAGAGATTCCCTAAACACTAGATCTAAGTTTGGCTTAAATATTTCCTTGAATCGACTTGCAACACGCATGCGCAGACATATTAGCCACTGTGAAGAGCTTCCAAGTGTTCTTCCATCCGACACGGCTACGCCCATAGGCATGGCTAGGCTGTGCTAAAGGCTATGGGTAGTGGTAAGACTAGGGCATTTTGGCATGAATTGCCTCTGAATCAAGCTTCAGGATGAGACACGACGCCGTGTTGGTTTCTGTAGTGAGCTTTGGCTTCTTTTTTGACTCTGGTTTCACTCTCTTTTGATCCCGTTACAAGTTAAAGTTTAAATATTAGTAAATAATGCTCTAAATGTAGGATAATTGTGATGAAACTCCAAATAGACCTTTGCTCATAAAATATGATATGAATTAACAATTAAGTATACGAGAGGATTAAAACGTCGAGTATAAGAGCAAAATAATACATAAAAAATGGTTGTTATGACAGTCAAAAAACACAATTAGTAGTGGAAAAATATAAATAAAACAAGCACATACCACACATAATGATACTAATAATTTAACATTGTTCGGTAGCCCCAGACTCCTAGTCCACAACCCATGTTTTGTCACGGGTTCACTCCTAGAATGCTTTTCAATGAAATGCTATAGGTGGAAAAACTTACAAGATCATTAATAGGAGGCTTGTGTCTTCGAGGCCTTTAAATCCTTTTATAAAGCCGCCTCTACATAGTAAAATTTTGACAGTCTTGTTAATGTGGCACCCGTTAGTCGATTGATGTATTCAGTCAATTGATAGGATTGATTCTCATGGTTCATGATCAATTATTGTGACGATTGATTCATCTAAGGTTGTTGACTGAAATCAATCATTAATAGATTAAAACATGATATAAATATTATTTAGTCGATTGATTGCACCAGTTGATTCATACAAAACTCAAATTAAGTTTGTTAGTTGACTATCAGTCGACTACACTAATTGATTGCACTAGTCGACTGCTAATTTGACTTCGGCCCATCTAATTTCTAACTCCATCCAAGTTGAAATCTATCCACATCTGAGTATATTTTCACTCAACTCTTATCTCACAACAACTTTCATTCATCACCAGATCTTTTGCCTTCAAGTTAGGGATGGATGCTCCAAATTCTCTCTTTCGCTTTTCATGCCATTCTTCTCGCTCCGTAATGTCTCCAATAATCTTTGCTAAATTTCTCGTCCCTCGGAGGAATCAAACTCGGCTCCCTCCTTGTGCTATCTTTCCTCCTAATCTTGCGTACTCCGCTTCCTAGGCATAATTGCTTCTAGCACCTCGTCCTATGGTCACTCATGTGTCCCATATCACCCTTCTTCGACCTTTTATGCACTTTGAGCCATTGGGTACTTCATGTGTGTAACCCTACTTCCCTACATCAACCATAACTTAAACTCCTTACTCAAATATCAAAACCCATGATTTCACAGAATCATTTAAGCACTGAAAGTTCTAATAGTCTCCCTTCGACAATTCGTTTAATATAAGGAAAAAAAATATAACACACACACACACATATATATATATCTATGGGAATGTTATGCCGCACCGCTTACGCCATACACCCTGAAG
>JBBPFQ011116651.1:0-20505 GCA_037974815.1 Kaempferia elegans | reverse complement strand
ACGGCTCTTCGTTTATCCAGTTGGAGTTCACACACTTCTTCTTCACCCGGCCGCAACCTGAACTAGCCTCTTCTTCCCTCTAACAATGGAATCTCTTTATCTAACCATTCACTTTAAACCAAGAACAGCTGCAGCTGCTAACTAGGCATATCAAATTCACTCTTCAACCCTCCACTGTTAAGTAGAGACCTCAGCTACACTCCAATATTCAGTCAAAGTCTCTCTAGCAACAGGTCGAAATAAGTAAGTTGCATTCGTAGAAAGATCTACTTTAATATCAGTCGCTCCTTCTTGTCTTCTTGGGATTCCCTCAGCAGATTATAGTATTGCGTGAATTCCAAGATCTTTCGTAGTTTTGTAGAACGACCATTATTATATTAGATTTTGCAATGCCAATAGCTGTAGTAATGAACTCGGACCTTCTTTCTCGTCACCCTCTGACCTCTTTATCCCCACCTCCCCTTCACATAATCAGTTGATATAAAGAACTCCTTTATCCTGAGTTCACTTTAGAGCTTGAATTCAAGATGCAGCCGGAGCTAGAAAGTGTATTTCTCATTCGCAAGGCTGATTCTTGCTCAGACCTTTTTGGCCTCTTTATCGGGGGGGCAAAGTCTTTCTTTCACTTATCTTTTCCTGAGTTCACGAATGAGCTTTCATTCCCCAGATCTTAGGCTGCCGCGGCTTCGCGGGCCCATTTCGGACCACTCATGGCGAAGCTCTTTGGGCGGTCTCGATCAAGAGGAATTCAAGAACACAGTTAACTCATTACTAGGAATAGGAAAGAAAGTAGTATAGTTGTTCATAATACTTGTCATTTGCTGTCGGTACGAGCATCATTTTATAATGAATCGCGACGTGAAATGAAAGTATGAAATGTAATTTCCATTCGCTCTCTTATTAGACTCTTGGAATGAACTCTTTCTTTCATAGTAATTTATTCAAAACTACGAAAGATCTTTCACTCTACTCCCCTTTTCCAGCAAATAGTGCTTTTCTTCGGATTCATTCCTCGGCTGGGGAGAAGGTTGACTTCCCTCCAGGCACTTGGAGCGCAAAGCAATTTGCGTACTCTTAGCTGCTTGCCAAGAGCACCTTGGGTGGTTGATGACAGCAATGTCACAATAAACTCAAGACAACTCGAAACTGATGACCGGCCCGAATAGGGTTGAGATCTGAAGAACATCTGGCTAGTAACCAGACGCCGTCCATCACACCGGCAAGTCCGGTGGGTCAAGGAGAGTCGATATCGGGGTCACTGGTATATCTGCCTCTGGTATCGTGGCGCCGTGTGTTTGAACACACGGGATCATTGAGAGGGGTTTTCTGATTCAAATCTTCTTAATGGTTACTGGTAACCTATCCATGGATGGAGCTGTGTGCTCTTTAGTCTTTGTTTGGAAAGTATGAAGCTTGTTTGGGTCTTGGGGTTGTTGTATATAGCCCTCTATTTGAAAAAGTTGAGTGTTCATCTTCAACAGAAATGGGGAAGGTGAGCGGAGGGATACCCCCCCGTTATGAGCTTCATTAAGCTGGTCAGGGTTGCCAACTATCATCTCGCCCTATCATCGACATGTAATTAAGTGTCGCGGGGATAGAGGTGATAGATTGGTCCATCTATATTGATCGTGGTTTAGTACCAGTAGGATTATTAAGTTGGCTAAGCCTGTAAGCAAAGCCTCTTTTAAGTCTATTGATACTGACCCAACTAATGTAGATGGGATTAAGGGTATATTTAGGTTTAATAATCAAAAGTGGTTTTAAAACCTGTTAGCCTTTATATCTTCCCTGGATATCCACGATTTCCCCTGAATAAGGGTTTCTTGTGGTATCCGACTTGGTCTTTACCGGGTCGATTGGCTTGCTCCTTAGAAGGAGCCAGCTAAAGGTCTATTTTGCTATAGGTAACTATATGCATCAGCGCCTTTGCATCCCGTGCATGATTGGGCGAGGCGGGTTTTGTCCCGTTCGCCTTTTGATGGTATGTTTCAACAAGAACGTGCCATACACCTGCTTAGCCGGCCGACCAAGGTTTATTCCTTTGATCTGGCTTCGGCGACAGACAGGTGGCCAGTGTCTGTGATACATGATTTAATGGCATGTATCTTTAGACCTAGTCTGGCTTCATGCATTGTTAATGGTTTGCTTGCTTTGTCTACATTCTGGGTCGGGCCCCCGTTCTTAGGGAGTTCCCGATTTGTTTGTTTTCGGATTGGGCAATCATTGGGCTATTATGGCTCCTGAGCTCTTTTCCACCTTCCACACCATTATATGGTGCGGTTGGTGACATCGATGATTGATAAAGGGAGAAAGTTCCCATTTACGAGATATGCTTGTCATTGCTGATCAAGCTGTGGCTAAACAGTATTCTAAACTGCTTCGACAGATGGATGTATCTATTTCGGAGAGCAAGTCTTTATGCTCTTCCAATAGTTCTCTTGATAGTGTTAGCAGCGAAGATGCTGGTCGGTCTCTGTCAAGTGGCTGATAAGTACCACCTCTCAAGGGTGGCCTTATTCCGCTTAGCTAGGGCAGGGTATCGAGTCTGTGCTCGCTTGTTGTCTTAAAGAAAAGACTGTGAGTGGTGGCAGATAAGTTACTATCGTAGCATCGGCTACCTTTGGATTTATGGATTGGAAGGGGTGTACCCCTCAACCCACATCCGAAGGGAGTCATAGTTGATGCGGTCCCGAGGTGTTCCCAACCTAAGCAATTAGAGTTGGTTCCCTCTGTGGTCCTGTGGAGCGAAGGTGAGCAAGATAATCTAGAGTACACCCTCTACCATAACTGGTTACAGTGGTGGTAGAATGGTTGAAATGGTAGTGTCTTGTTCCTTTTGGACTAGATCCTAGTCTTGAGGACCTGTTCCGACCCCCTATTTGCGCAACGTCCCGGAAGCGTACATTGTTAATAGTCAGATTTTCATGTATGGTATTCTTTGGCGTATGTGGGATAAGGGTGAAGACTGGTCGTTAGGGACTACTCCCCCTAGTTTAGTAACTAGGTTGGAGTTCTCTTTCACGAAGAGTATAATTTAGCTGAACATGGATCCGTGTGGACTTACCAGGTTCACATAGGGCATGGTTACTGGATTATAAGTATTTACTGAAAGAGCATATGATTTGAAGAAAAGATTTGAAGAAAAGCACTATTTGCTGGAAAAGGGGAGTAGAGTGAAAGATCTTTCGTAGTTTTGAATGATAGTCTCCACGTCACTATCGTTCGTCCCTTTGCTTTGGGGCCATTTACCTCCTTCCATGAACTCTTTCCATGTTAGACTGCAGCTGAACTCTTTCCATGAACGACTCTTGCTCTCAGGAAAGAGTGAATCGATCACTCACGACGTATACGATAAAGAAGAGTGAAAGACATAGATACTTGGGGAACGGAAAGACATAGATACGATACTTGCTTGGCTTGGAACGGAAAGACATAGATAGATACTTGGCTTGGAACGGAAAGACATAGATAGATACTTGGAAGTGAAAGATATAGATACTTGGAACGAAGAGAGAGCGATACGAGAGTCGAGTCTTCGAGACAATGAGACTATTATCATACACTTTCTTTCTTCGAGACTATCTTATCTAGTGTTCGTTCATATCATACACTTTCTTCCTAGTGTTCGAGACTTGTATCATATACATTGCTTTTCTTTCTTCGATACGATACTGTTCGAGACTGGGATACTGTTCGAGACTGGTTGGATAGATAGACTTTCCTACTTGCTTCCCTTGCGAGCGAGACCAGACGTGAGCGAGACAGAATGTGTTGTACGGCACTTTGACAACGAGAGAAGCGGATTAATAACTGCTTTCTTTCGGGTCCCTTGCCTCCTTCTCTTCTGTGCTGTGCTTGAATATGAGTTTCTGCTGAGTTTCCTGCCGTATGCAAGATCATTCTACTGTAGCGGTTGGGCGAGTGAGGGTAAGTTTGATCCTCTAATCCTCTAGTCCTTCTTTCCTTCTGTCATCCTTCGATCGGTCCTTCTTTCCTTCTGTCATCCATCGATCGTATAGCTGGTGCGGGTGCGCTTTCTCTCTTGATCTCCCCATCCGAACGGCATGAACTCCCTCCCCTGGCGTGCACGAGATCGATTTAGTCGCTATGATTGATTGGTCGACCGATATATGTACGGGAAAGGCAAAAATCAGTAAGGTAAGGGGCGAAGCCAGACGGGAAAAGAAAGGCGGATAGGCTCGACCGGAACGATTATACTATAGAATATTCTCTTATACTATAGAATAGAGGAAAACGACGTCGAAGACCGCTATGCTATAGAGAATGAATAGGGCGGGCCGTCGAAGCGAAGACCGCTATAGAGAATGAATAGGGCTAGGGCTAGGGCTGCGAGGGAGCTAAGCTATTGTCGATCGTGCCTAGGGCAGCTAATCATTGTCGACCTCCCGTTCGGTAGAGTAGCTCTCACTTCCTATTCTTCTGCAAGCGAAGAGTCAATAAAAGGACTTTACTGGCCCTTTTCCAGTTGAGCCGGGCCCGGGATCCGCTTAAGACTCTGGAGCAAGGCCCACGGGATCCGCACTCTGGAGCAAGGCCTGGGATGAGCTACTGAACACTTTCCTCCTGAAATGAAAGGACAAGATACTGAAACTGCCCGGAGGAGGACCACTTTCGAGGGGTTTAGGCCCGCACTAACGAAAGAGGAAAAGGACCGAGGACAGAGTGTCTATCCGAACCGAACTCACGAATAGGAATCTCTTCTATCTTGCCCCGTACACTATCCGAACCGAACTACCGATAAACTATTCATCTTGCCCCGGACATGACATATATTCTACTATACCCGGCTGAGGCTGAGACATTATCCGTACCCGGCTGAGTGAATCCCACTTCTCTGTCTTTGAAAACTACAGTACTCTGACTATTAGTAGTCTCGGAGACCTAGCCACCGGAGCGGGCAGCCTCAGCCCTATGCCTGCCGCTTTCCTAAGCACTTCGAGCCAGGATCGCGTTGCCCTTGTTCGTCTTATCTATAGTTCTATAGTTGCCCTTGTTCGTGTTCTCATAGTTATAGTTGCATGACTTCTTGCTTCTCTCCGACAAGATTAGGAATGGATTCTCCGACACTAGAAGCGGCTAGTACTGCTGGGCTACCTCCCACGTCGCCGTCCTTAGTCGCTGCTGAGCCTTATACTCACTATCTTCTAGTTTGATCGCTTCTTTTGTTTAGAAAGAGGGCGAGTCGACGGACTACTTTACGAGACGAGAGTGCGATGTCTGGGTCGAACCACTTTCCTACCCTCCGGCCCTTACGAGTCCGAACTTCCTATAATATGAATATCCCCGGGTAAAGCGTCTTTAGTCGCTTCGTCTCTAGTTCCTCACCCCACTGTCTAGTTGAGCTCTTATACCCGGTCGGTAGAGCCCTTAGTCGCTTCGCTCACGTCGCATCCTCTTAGTCCTTTGTCACTACATTATGGTTCCTCTTTGGTCTCGTAGTCGTTCTTACTCTCCCGTATGGGTTTCGTCTAGCACTTTCCCGTATGGTTTCGTGGTTCTTCCTCTCCCGTATGGTTTCGTCTAGCTATGGTATGTATGGTATTTCTCCGACCTCTATCGGCGGATTCCAAGTGAAAGTGAGTCCAAGTCTGCAGGAGATAAGCAATTGGTGGTGGTAGGCTCCTGCACGCTCTTCTTCTCCGCACCTTCACTAGTCGGCTCAATTCATTGGGTTGGGGGTCCTTCGATTCTCCGCACCTCGCACCAGTCTGAGGTAGTCCGATTCTCCGCACCTCGCACAGTCTAGGTAGTCCGCATTCTCCGCATAGTCTAGGTAGTCCGTCGCACCCCTAGTCTGCTAGTCTGTCTGAGGTAGTCCGCATTCTCCGCATAGTCTGTATGAGGTAGGGAGGTTCCGAACCGGAGAAGGGAAGCGGAAACGCATATTATCGCCCGAGTCGGAGTGAATGGCTATCGTCCATTCACGACTATCCATTCAAAACTACGAAAGATCTTCAAAACTAATACTACGAAAGATCTACCTATCAGCAGATTACGCGTGAATGGCCATAGAGATTCAAAACTACGAAAGATCTTACAATCTCCCTAATATTAGATTATGGTATTGCGATCCCCAGCAAGAACTTATATATTCATGGGCATGGTCTTTCCCAAAGCCATTCAAAACTACGAAAGTGAAAGGATCTACAACAAGACACATACTTCTCTCAAGCAGATTACAATATTGCGTGCCTGCCCCGTCAAGTAAGATGTAAGTTGTAAGTTCTATTCGACGTTTGATATTATATTTAGGGGAAAGTTCAATAATCTTCCTCTCTCAACTTACTATATTAGGGCGCATGCGATAACGCTCGAGCCCCAAGCAACAGGTCGTAAATGGTGTACCTACAGATATTCACTCTTTCCTCTCCCTAAATTCCTTAATTAAGAAAAGCGAGCCATCTAAAGATGCCCTTACGTCTGCAATCTCCCTAATATCATTGGTCGATCCCCAGCAACAACTTACTATATAATGGGCCTGTAAGTAAGTTCTATTCAAAACTACGAAAGATCTACCCAATACTAAGACCAAGACTAAAAACACTCGCCAACAAAAATATATGATATTAGGGCGCATACAATAATGCTCGAGCAAGTGACTGATATAAATTAGATTATTAGGCTGACTCGTATATCTCCCTTATGGTCGATCCCTCAACTATTCTTATAGTCGGCAACTGACTTATAAACTGACCTTTTTGGCGTTACTCAAATTAAGGGCGAGCAAGTGACTTATATTAATTATAAATTAGATTATTAGGCTGACGATACCCTAAATTACGGTATTGCGAGCCATCTAAAGATGCCCTTACGGATGCCCTTACTATATAAGCGAGCCATCCTTGCGTCTAACTTACTTATAAACTGACCTTTTCGGCAACTTACTTATAGAGCGATCCCAACTTAAGGCCTCGGCAACTTAATTTAGAATATATTATATTAGGGCTTTAAAACGAGCCATCTAAAGAAGCCAACTATGATTAAAGGCACGACTTGCAATATCTGGAGGACAAGAAGCGCTAGCGGCAGAGAACTTCAAAGATCACGGCACCCGGGGACTCCAGCCACCCTTGTGCGACATGGGCTCGTCTGCTTTGGAAAGTGGATTGCAATCAGTCAGCTTCCCTGCGCGATCTCTGTAAACGCCCTAATATAATATAAGTAAGTTGACTTCTTTCTTTTCTTCAATAATTTTCTTAGTAGCTTTAATTTCACTATAACTATATATAGTAGTACCTAACCCCACTAGGCGGTGTGATATAAGCCCACGTAGCGGTCTGTCTAGTTCTCTTCCCCGACGAGGCAGAGGACAGTTCCCAGGCTGAGAAGCAAGAAGGGTGTGGCGAGAGCTCGTTCAAAGCAAGTTCACTACTCGGGAGACCAAGTGAACTGAACTACTCGGGAGACAGAGGCGACCAAAGGATAATTGGCAACTCCTTGCTAGCTCCCTCTACGTCGCATTCTGATCCCCGTCACCGAACCGCAGCCTCCTAAACCGACTTCGACTGCCGTCACCTCCTTTTACGTCGCTCTGCTCGTACCTCTGCAGATTCGTCTGCTTGCCCATGCCTATCCCGATCCAACTCACCGAACTCGAATAAGAATGCGCCAGATTGAGCAAAGCCCTCCCCGACGAGTCTGACTTTCACTCTCTTCTAAGACTTGCTTGATCAAACCTTTCACTCTGCCGCTCAACTGTTGCCCTATTAGAGTTCTGAGCCCACTCACCTCTAGGTCTTTCCTTGTCTGGTCGAACCTCCCTCTTGAGGAGAGTCTTATTCAGATTGCGGATTGCAGAGATCGCGAAAACCAACTACTTATATATTAATAAGGAATCGAACCCGTGCATGGTGGAAATAAATTGGATTGGTCAATCAGAGAAGTTCAAACAAAGAAGAGGAAGCGAGTGAGTTTCCTTCAACATTCAACAAAGGTCTCAGTCTCGGGCGAGAATCATATCCTTTCAAGAGAGAGTAGTAGGCCGGTCGAGTTCCTTATTTAGTTCACCGAGTCCGGTCTTTCCTCGCTTTGAGTTCTCTTCTGTAGCCTCTACGATCCCGATCCTTATAATTATCCCCGAACGATTCTCTTATTCAATAAGAAAAGCCCTCCGTGAATCGATCCCCGAACAAATGAGCCCGGTCATGAATCTACTTAGCTTAGCCTTTGACCGGAGATGAAGAGTGTGCTACCTGGCTGATCTCTGGCATGGCACCGACCTATCTAGTCTAGCTTCCTTCTCGTCTCCGGTCCTGACTCGTGAGTTCGGTGATCTGGCTTCCCGAGCTTGAGGTGCGAAGCGAGAGGCTGAGAGATGAGAGAAGCTGAGTTCCCAGAGAGTTGAATCTGGCTGGATCAATTCCCATCAAGCGAGTAGCTGCGCTCTTGAGTTCCCATCAATCAAAGTGTGCGACAGCTACTGCTACTGCTCTGCTCGGTCGATCGAGGAGGTTCAATAGGCCGGCCTACCATTGTGAGATTGCTCGGTCGATCGGTTAAATAGGTGCATGAGCTCGGGTCTCGCAAACTTCTCTCTTCGGTCGCAACCGTACTGACCGCATCATCACTGCACGAAGGCTACTTGAACGAATCGACCGCTTCGCTACTCTGGTCAGAGCCTGTCTTCCTTGACCGATAGCTGGCTACTTTCTCTTTGATAACTCCACCGCAGTTCCTTAGCCTCGCACCGCTCGTCTTTCCTCACTCTGTCCTACTTGCTTTTCCGAGTCCTCTTCTCTACTACGGGAACTTCAATTTCTCAATCAAGATCTAAACCAACCACAGTCGATCAGACAAAGGAGTCCGCGTTCTCTTGAATCTGTCCCAACTCGAGGTCCTTTCTCTCTTATCGCTCCTCTTTCTTTCATTATTATTCTATAATATATAGTTCTGATCCCATCCTCACCGAGAACTCATCGAATATGAATCGACTGACCAGGGACTGAGAGGACTGATCTTAGGTGCCGAGCAGAGACAGGAATCTCACCCGTGTAAGCCCGATCACGTATCGAACCCGTGCATGGTGGATTCACACTTCGGTGGATGGGACTCTGACTTGTCCTCCGCCTTCCGACATCTATAGCACCCGACCGTAAACTCAAACTATAAGAATGAGCCCGCAAAGCACCTTCTTGAAGAGACTGAGCCAGCGGACTGAGGATAGTTACCGACCTCCACTCACTCACCCCAGGCACTGCTTGAACTAGAATCCCTCTCTCCCTCTCTCAAACTTGTCCTATGCTCCGCACTGATGCCTGTCCCCAACTTGTCCTTAACCTGGGACTGAGAGGTTGGGTTCTCTTCCTCGGTACGAGAGCATGATAGGCCTAGCCTAGCCTACCGGACAAGCGGCAGACTGCCCTCTTTCTCCTACGAGTACGAGGGAGCACAATCAAACTACCTACTGGGGAAAGGGGTCCGGCTTCCCTTCGATCTCCCCGCTCATTCTCCCTTTCTGCGGAGCCTGGGACTTGAGGAAGGTCCTCCGCCTGCCCAACTTACTTATATTTTAGGCTCGCTCTCTTCTCTTATTTCAGTGCCAACTACGAGTTATTCCGATAGCTGCCTTTCCTCCTGGGAGTTGAGTTGAGGAGCCTACCCGCCTGTCTTCTACTTGCACTCTTAAGTCTCTAAAGTCGCTCCCGTAGAGCACTGAATAGAGTCTCGCCTGACTAGCCCTTCCCCGGCCTTCGTAGAAGCTTCCCGCTGCTAAGACTCCCTTCTCACTACTGAAGCAATCTCCGCCACTATAGCTATTGGATCTGGATCAAGGCTGCTATTGGATCCAAGCAATGATAGGGATTAGATCTTTCTACGTGTGTTTTTTGAATCCAAATGTGGGCTAGAGAATATTTGTATAAATTGCGTAGCAATTTACGACTTCTCTGCCTCTTATATACATTACCATTCACGCGTAATCTGCTGGTGCCCATATAAGTAAGTTGCGATTTTATGTGAGAAAGTCTTGTATTCGACGCGTTAAGGCCTGCGACGTAGAGTGGAAGCTATAGGTGGAAGACCTAGTTGAGTCTGACTAGAGCACTCCAAGAGAAGGGGCGCTCCGTTACTCAGGCCACTGCTTGATCTCTTATTCTTCGGTCGGGGGGAAGCATTCCTCAGGAAGTTGAGGAAGGGCATTCCATCTATGGGCCTCACATTGTGACTCTGATCTTGACCGTCTCTTCAACAAGGTGCGGAAGGCACCGGGCTAGCTTGCTTCCTGTGGCCCGCGACTCGTAGTCGCTGACGCTCGTTCCAGTTTAGCAGAGCCAGTACTGTAGAACCGGGACATGAGCCAAGACCACTGATTCAGTCTCTTCTCTTATAATATAAAGCAAGCATGAGTGTCCGCTACGGTTCCATGCTCGGAAGGACGGGATCCCAGCTTCTCGTACGGGACTGCGGATTATTGGGCGAAAGAGAAGGACCCCATCCTCTATGCATCCAATAGTAGAAGTAGGAGTGCCAGGGCTACATGGAGAAGGAGGTGTGCAATAGGGCGGGCACCAGCTAATAGAATCTACTGTGGAAGCCCAGCTCTTGTAGTCGGCGGATTCAGATGATTGGTAGGCTGAATTGGATTCTTTTGTTCAATTCTTTTCTTCAAATCTTTCCACTGTTGTCAACTATTCTCAGAGTCGGGAGCTCAACTATCAAGAAAGTCTTCATTTGTTTTCTTTTGGTTAGTATGGATGTCTCTTTCCCCCGGTCACTTCTCTTGCGTCTCTTTCTCTTTCCCCCGGTCACTTCTCTTTCCAATGATAGTCCAAATGAGAGTTTGATCCTGGCTTCTTTGGAAGGCTAGCTATATGCTTAACACATGCACGAACGAACTCAAACGATGCCACATGCACACGCAAGTCTAAGCCTTCATATTCCATTCAGCTAACGCGACTCACGGAGCCGGGCCTAGTCGTCGAACTGAACATGCCTAGTCGAACTGAGAAGATAGCAATTTCGTTAGTCTCACGCAGAAGAGATTGTTAAGGCAGCCCTTTCTTCCACGCCAAACTGACGAAGCACTAGAGAATAGGGAAGACCCAAGTGCTAATACTAATTGAGGAATCCCACCTCCGCGGGAAGCAATCATCAAAGGAAGGCTCTCAACTGCTCACGACGGACCGGAAAGCTATAATGGCTTCAGATAGAGCGGGTGCGGTTGGCGACTAACTTCGGTGGTCATGCTCGTCTACGTGCTTGCATGAGAGACTCGTCTACGTGATGAGAGAATAGGGGCCGAGCCGAGATTGCATTCTTCGGTGCATAGCTTCGGGACCTAGTTTACAGGCTCTACCATCCTCGGCTACGGATGGGATCAGTTGGCAGAGGACAGACAAGGCAGTGATCGATCAGAGTTGCGCGGCATACGAATCCGAATCCAGAGTTGGGAAGCGATCATGCGGTGGAGGTGCAGTACTAGGGGTAGAGGGCTCAGCCCCGGCAACCAATCACACAATCCTCAGCCAAGCGACAGTGATCCCAATCCCAGGTCAGCGAACGAGAGTTCAAGGTGCGTAAGTAGAGCAGTTCAAAGAGAAAGATAAAGAAAGGGCCGAGTGTAACGAGGGATCGTTTTAAAGTTAGGGAGATAGTCTCTAATGATAGCTCGAGCGTTATGGTATGCGCCCTAATATAGTAAGTTGTATCCGTAAGGGTTGCTTAGGCTCGCCATATAAGTAAGTGGGAAGGTGGGGATTAGATCTTTCCCCTAAATATAATATCAAACGTCGAATAGAACTTACAACTTACATCTTACTTGACGGGGCAGGCTAGAGTAATTTGTATAAATTGCGTAGCAATTTACGACTATCCTCAGAACTGACTTACAGGCACGCAAGACTGTAATCTGCCCTAATATAATATAAGTAAGTTGCCGAGTGAGAAAATATTCGACGGGTTCGAACGATCCAATTGCTATGGTTTTCGAAGGAGCAGTAGCCGAACTTGAGAAAGGTGCGGCTTCGGGCAAAGTTGAGCTTTGCGAAATCTTTGCAAACCGCGGAGACCGCTAGTGAGAAGGTTGATCGAAATGTCTTTAGTTCTTTCGTGTCGATTCAAGATGGAAAGCTGGTCGGGAAATAATAGGCAGCCTCGGACTCTCCTCTCTAGCCCAAGTCAGCTTCAGTACTCTCTGGCCGGGGAAGAAGTATAGCTGAGATAGTTGGCTATGCCGGGGGAAGAAGTAGGGTAGAAGAGGCAGAGTTCAACCCATCATTCATTCTTCGACTGACCGCACCGTAACCGTTGGGGGGAATGGTACCTATGCCCTCTGACTCACAGCACCTGGGAGATTCAGCTACCAACTGGGAGACTACTTCTGCCATTCCCACTGACCTAACGTGGGAGGATTCCCAGCTCTTCGGGAATCAAGGGCCGAGGCCTCTTAAGTAAGTTGGGGAAGCTAGACCAAATCGAACCCGTGCATCCGCTTTCATGAATTTCTCTTTGAACTGCTTCTTTCATTGCATCCAAAAGAACATGAATTGATCTATTCGGTCGGGCGAATGATCGCTTCTAGGAATTGATCTTGAAAAGACGACTAAACCTGCCCTCTGATGAGTAGTAGTCCAAGGAGTCATCAACCATAGCTACTTCAGTCGACGGAGCTCCTCCCAACTCGACTAGGCCCGGTCCGCTTCGTGCTCCTCTTCCTTCTGCCCGTGAAAGCCCAAGCCCTTACTCGTACAAGAGCCGAGAACAAGACTGAATAGACGCTCAGTCTGACCCGAGGGAATGGTGAAAATGAGCTTCCTTCCGTTCAGAAAAAGAATCAATCATCAACAATCAATGATCAAGGGCGGGGAGTCGGTCGGCTAATAACTAACGAGAGCTCCTCTCAAAGTCTTGCCTCGTTCAAAGTGAAGCGTCCTAATGGTGGGCTTCTAAGCCAAGCTCTGCTCCGCGGGCCAAGATAAAGCGCTTAAGAAGGTCGGCTCATCTTCCAACAGCAAGAGTGAAAGGTGGGATCGGTCCGATATTCTCTATAATTATTGACTCTGCGTCCTCTTCTTGCACTCCCTCCCGTGGCAAGTAATGAAGCGCTGGTAGCGGGGCAGGCAATGGAATCCAGTTTCACGAGCGAGCTACACTTCTTGATGAATCTACCCCGGGGAGCAAGCAGTGAATGCCAGGCCGATCAGCCGCTCGCTGCCTCATTCTTAAACTGATCCCATCCGTAGCCGAGCTCCTATTTAGCTTCGCTTCCCCGACTCCGCTTCCCTGAATTCAAAGACTGAGCGCACCGGATGAACTCAAGCCGCTCCTCCACTTCGTGCCTTTCCTCTTCTCTTCTCTTGGTCTCGCTCCACTTCAACTACTCTACAGGTGGGCTCGTTCCCCCTAATATAAGTAAGTTGCTGGTCTTGCTGCTTAATTTCTCCCGTTGAGTTTAGGACCGTCCACTACTGTCGTTGCACCGACCTTAGAACTATAAAGGAGCAAGCGGAGGGAGTCTCTTCCTCTCAGTCTCTCGTAGGCCCATGACTGACAGAGCTGAGTACACTATCAGTGCTCGTAGGCGCATGACTGACAGAGCTGAGTACACTATCAAGTCAAGGTTCGTAGGCGCATCACAGACAGACAGAGCTTCCTTTACTGCCAGGCACTCTACCCGACCCTCCCGGATTCCTGTCCCCAACTTGTCCGGAGCCTGGGAACTCTTATATGAGGGAGCTTGCCTCTCTGACCGTGCCCTCACCCCACGCACTGAGCCAATTCGAGTCTGATTGATCAGTGATTCCGAACCTTTCTATTATAAGAAGAACCTGCCTCCAACTTAGCCGATAGATAGTAACCGACTCCTCAATCTGAATGGTAGCCTCGCACCGCTCCTCAATCTGAATGGTAGCCTCGCACCGCTCAACGAAGCCGGCAGTCAATGAATTCTGATCTTTTCACGGATCTGTGTCACTGTTGTCAATTTTGCTTTTTGGGTAGTCTTCGGAGCTCGTTCAACTAAGCAGACCAGGAGTGCCAATCGGTAGGACCAAGAGTAGTTATCAGGCTCGGCGAGGATAGGAGCGATAAGAGGGACAGTGATCCGAGGGAGAGAGGACGGACTAGCGATGGCAAGAGAAATGCACTCAAGCCAGTGAGACTGTTCTTATGGATTATGGATGCGGGATCAACTTATGCCGTTCTTATGGATGCGGGAGAGAGGTGGGATGCGGAGAGGGTCAAGAGGGGCGGAGAAAAAGCATAGACTCAAAGAGAAGGCGGGCGAGGGAAAAAAGGAAGAAAGCACTAAAGCAAGAGATAGAAGATAGGCACGGAAAGGTCTCCGAGGTCGGGGGTAGAGGAGAAGTCGAGGTAGGGTAAGCAAAGAAGTGCGGTCAGCAATGCATCGTACGTCCGGCCCAGCAAAGCGAAGCTCAGTAGCGTAGCGTAGATTGCCTCACGGAGCTCTGGTGCCCATTTCTAAGCCCACTATAACAGGAGGTCGGTTCCTTTCCTCACGAGCGAGCTGCCTTTGAATGACTTTCTCTTTATCTTTATATAGTAAGGAATGTAGCTTCCTAGAGATGGAAGGTCCTTGCACGAGCTCGCTTCATCGTCTTCGGACTTCACGTGTCACTACTTTTATCTAGTCCAATGAGAAGGAAAGGTTCAATTCCCAGTAATCGGTAGTAGCGTCAGATAAGTGAGTCATGGGTTCGAATCCCTGATCTCAGGAAAGATTCAAGAGAGGAGCTCGACCGGACGTCATGCGATCTGGGCTCAGTCCATGTTCTCCGGGCCAAGGAGAGCTCTCGATGGACCAATGAATCACGAATGCGAGGTGCGATAGCGAGAAATTCCATGCCAGGGACGAAACCTCTTAGATCTATAGGAGTGGAACGAGCCCACCGCTTAAGTTCCGCCATCTTCTAGGGGAGTCTCCGGGTCCTATCATAGGTACTCAGTCGATTCATGACTCAACGGGAAAGGGTCGTTGGGGGTTCGATTCCCCCACCTACTCTTCAGATCTCGGGAAAGATTCCTGGGCTGACTCGTCATATCAACAAGAATAGCCCACTATGCGGTCGGGAGCCAGAACTCGATAGGAGCGGCTTCTCCGTGCCAGGCTCAAACAGGTCGGGGGAAAGGGCTTCTAAGAGCGCGCAAGCACGAAATCTTTGCAATCCGAACTGAACTGCCGTCCGCCCTCCTTTCCTTCTCTTCCGGGCTCCCCTGGTCGCTCTGCTCCTTCTTCTCAGCAGCCCTTCCCTTGTTTTGGGGAGTGCTAGTGTTCTTGCGGTGCTAGGCTTTAATAGACAGATCCACTAGCCATGGTTTAACTGGGTGCCCTTCTTTGTAGCGAGGTCCATGGGGCAAGGTAGGTAGGGAGAGTATGCCCGGGCGGGTGGTTGCCATGCGAGGTGTGGTGCTGAGCCCATCCTCTGTAGTTCATGGTAGTAGGGCATCAAGTATGTCATAACGCAGCCACTTTGACGCACTGAAGAGTAAGTTAGTGGTAAAATATGTTCTAACTTGACACTCTCACGCATCTGTCAACATATCTCAAACCGGGATTCTTAATAAACTGTTACAATCTGCCAATCTCACGCATGTATGATCTCACGCATACCTGCACTTATTGTTATTCATTGTACAGTGAGTTACACTAATTGTGATTCAGAGTACAGTGAGTGACATGTTATTCTTCGTACAGTGAGTCACATAATCTAGTTGATGTTGCACGAGCAGATGATGTCTGTCGAACATCTAATGAATGGAAAGCTGGATCCAATGAATGGTTCGCGCTGGCTGGGACCTACTCTACTTCTTTCTCTCCCTATTCAAAGGTCGGATCCACCAATCAAAGGTGAAGGTGCTCGCTATCCCGGGTACTGATGGTGGGCTCCGCTTCACTTCGTGGGCCAGGAGGTATAGGTTCTCATGACTAGGTTCTCGTCAGCATGGGATGAACGGCCGGGTCCTATCTTTCCATTCATTGGAGTGCTTCAAGTCAGCTCGAACGACGCACAGATCAGAATAAGGTTGGCTCTTAGGATTAAGCGGATTGCAGAGATATAGCTGTGTAAAGGACTGACTGCAGAGATTGCGCTCCGAGTTGCAAAGAAGTAGCTCAACGAAGCGACTCTTAGCTTGACGGAGCCGTGGAAAGAAAAGAGAGGAATGGGACCGGTAAAGATCATCAAGCGGGAGAAGTCAGCGGGAAGTAGGCTCAAGTAGCTTCGTTCGAGAGGCTCTGAAAGGGTGGCAAAGAGGAAAGAGAGGAAGGGGAAGTTGGAAAGTCGGATACGTGGGCTCCCGAAGATCAATGCAAAGGAGTGCCTTTCTCCGGTAGGGAGAGTAGCCAAGACCGTTAGGGATAGACCAAAGAAGCAACCGGGAAAGTCCATATTATTTACTTTCGCAGGGGAGGTCGCTCGTTCCAAGGGTAGCGGGATAGACGGACGTGCAACGATGTGAAAGAAGGTCCCTCAGGGGGGAAATCCCTACGAGTAGTGAAGAGAAGGAGTGCTAACGACGTGGGCGGAAGTTCAGCCTGTGCTCTGACTGCAATGGAATGTGGAAGCGGGTGCGGTCTGATAGAGAACTCTGCTTTCATGCGCTGATGTCTTTCTTTCTATCTAATCTAGTCTGTGCACCTATTTGAGTCAGCTAGTGCGATCTAGTCTGTGCACCTATTTGAGTCAGCTAGTGCGATCTGGGGAGAGTGGATCTTCGACGTATACCAGTTTCAAAGAGTCCCCGCTGTTCAAATCTTTTCCAGGAAAGTCGAGGAGCGAGAAAAGAAGAGACGATGGGTGAGGCCAGTGCAGTGGACTGGGAAGGGGAAGGTCAGTAAGCGCATATGGAGGACTCGTCGAGTGGACGCAGACACACACGAAAACTATTCCCGCTGCGAAACTCTATCCGAGGTGGCAAAGCTATTCCCGCTGCGAAACTCTATCCGAGGTGGACAACCGATGCTTTCTTCTTATACTCGTGCTTGGTGGAGATGTGAGAGGAAGTGCGGTCCCCGGGAAGATCTTTCTTTTCTTGCTGTGGCGGACGAAAGGCTAAGCGAAAAGCATGGGAGACGTCCTCCTCCTACTGATGCATTACTTCCCCGGGACAAAACAAAAAGAGAAAGCATGGTAGCGCCCTAGCCCTAGCAGATGATTTACACTTAATTTCTTGCGTGCCTGCCCTGTTAGTAAGTTGTAAGTTCTATATAGTGAAATGCAACTTACTGGCCCCAAAGAAATTCCCATTTACGACTAAATACTAAGTTCGGGATACGAAACTACGAAAGCTCAACTTACTTATATTATATTTAGGGCAGCAACTTATAGTAGTCAAGTTCATGGCTGAGGATAGTCGTAAATTGCGTAGCAATTTATACTCCTTTTATGAAAAGAAAGATCTACAACTTACTTATAAACTTACCTTTTCGGCAGGTCAAATACTAACCCAAATATAAATAATATAAGTAAGTTGGGGCACGCGCCATTGACTCTTTCCTAGATTACAGTAAAGCGTACTTATCGGATGCCCTCTCCCTTATGGTCGAGCTATCTCCCCAACTTACTTATATTAGGGTCACTCGGACCTGATATTAGATTATGGTATTGCGATCCCAGCAGATGATTTACACTTAATTTCTTGCGTGAATGGCCAACTTATATTATATTTGAAAGATCTACCCAACTATGATTAATGAAGGCACGACTGGTAATATGCAGAATTTGGCTCGACCTATCTTATTAGGGAGCCTGAATATCATATATTTTTGTTGAGAGTCGAAATTTCCTTTAGTGAATCTTTTGCCTAAATATAATATAAGTAGGGCCATTCACGTAAGCTTAATACGTTAATGGCTTTGGGAAAGACCATTACTATAAAAGCTGGCCTAAATATAAATATAATATAAGTAAGTTGAGAGAGTCTTGTATCTGTTTGTTGTATCTTGTATCTGTTTTTTGTATTTGTTTCTGTTTGTTGCTGGACGAAATTGTTGTAGTTATAAGTGATAACGACGGGACGAAGAGGAGAGCTTCTTCTTATTATCTAGATATAAGACGACACAAGAAAAGGGTGGAAAATCCTAAATTAAGTGTCGAATAGAAGATTTGAAAGACTATGTAATCCATATCCTGTATCGATCCCAGCATACACGATAGATCATCATCCTTCTCTAAACCATGCATGTGACCTACGAGAGAGGTCTTTATTCTAAGTTTGTATTTGTAGCGGCTCGACCCGATCTCTTTCGCCTCCGATTCGACGTTGGGTAAGCTATGTTTAATGTGACTTGCCTACATTGCTTCTAGCTGGGCGGGGCCTCATGGGTTGCGTGCGTTCACACCGGTTGAACGGTCTTCACTTGTTGTCTGGAACCCCGAACATATAGACGTCAGAGCTACAGCTCTCGGAAAGCCTGGCACTCTGCCAATAGTGATCTGTATCCTGCTCGTAGCAATCCGACAGGGGACTAGCTCAATAGGCATGATGCGGTGTGCCGTCTTGAGGCCCGGCAGCAAAGGTCATGCTAATTCGGGAAGCCAGAAGCGGAAGGCTCAATAGCTACAGGGAATAGGGAACTGAGTGAGCGAGAAAACGGCAAGATAGTGACTACCGCACTCCGGCTTTCTCGCCTTCTAATGCTTCTTTCGAAAGCAGCGGACAGTCGAGTCACCAATGAGGTCCAAGTTTTGGGTCCCGAGCCGACGACTCTTTTGAATTTGTGTGCGCAAGGACGTGGAAGCGCTGCTCTTTTCCCGGGATCTTGAAGCCCAACTGGCTCATACTCATTCCCACCTCAACTCAACCCTGGGGAGTATGAGCGACTGGTACGCACGCATTTAGAAAGTGCGATAAACGTTCACCATTACCACGAAGCCCTCCTCAATGAATGCTTCGAAGTCAAAATCTTGGAACTCAAGAGAGATTGTCAGGAACGACTTTTGAACCTGATGATCTCGGAACCGCAAGCTTGGAGGCCTTACAACGATATTCGACAAGCGGCATTCGAATTGAGGAATCGAACCCTTCGATCTTGCTTCCAAAGAAAGTCAAATCTTTATAAACAGAATCAATATCATCAGCCAACTGAACAAGCGAATCATCATAAGTACTCAAATGTCGAGTACAATAAAGAGTAGGGTAAAGAATAATGGTAGTGGAACTAGACAACCATAAGACTGTTCTCATCAGTTAAGTACTAATAGAATTTCCTGCCTTAACAGAGAAGGGCCCACTTTAAAGGTAGGGGCTGAGACCTAATAGTAGTGCACTTAGGGAGTAGAACAAAAAAAAATTCACTCCAGGAGTCGAACCCGATGACAACTGATCAATGACGAGGCGCAGGCTCTCTCTCGCGCGTCATTCGCACCCTCTTTTCCGCGTTATTCCTTTAGCGACCACCCGAAGGAGTTTCAATGGAGTTGTGCCGATATATGGTTATGTAGCAATCGTCACTGTCCATCTTTATCAGCCAACTCAACCCTTCACCGCTTCCTCTTCCTAAAGTGAAAGCCGGCTTGACTCCTCATTCTCTTTTTTCCTTATTGTAGCTCGCGGGACAGGAAGCGCGTCGTCAATTGCTACGCTATTTCTACAAATTCTTCTTGAGCCCTATTATATACATTTTGATTCAAAACGACTACTATAGATCTACCTATCAGCAACTAACTTTAAGAGTCTAGTTCATGGATACATGAACGACGTCGGAAAGAGTGTATGGTATTTCCCATAGAACTTACTTACAGGCAGGACTTGGTGCCAGCTAGCTGGAGTTCATGACAGAAGTTATAAAGTAGCTTTTCCTTTATATTTGAATACTTAATGGGTGTCGGCACTCATTCCATTTGGAAGTGCCCCCCAAAGAAAAAGAAGACATTATTCAATTCAAATGGTTATTCCCGGCAGCTTAGGCAGCTTAGCTTCTAGGAATGAACTCAAATCCCGAACGAGAATAATGAACTTTTTCCTAGAACTGAGGACAAACTATATTTGATTTAAGTAAGGGAGGAATAAGAAAGCATCGTTTCAATATCAAACCTGTTCTATTGTTCTATCGGGAAGTAAGAGTCCTCCCAAAGGTCGTGACCAGCAAATAAGTAAGCCGGGATCAGTCTCTTTCAAGGTACGAGCGATAGCGACGTGGAAGAATGATTCCATAATCATAGGAATCCGCTTTCTTATTATCTATCTATATACGCGCATTTCAGATAACAAATAGCAGTAGCTATAGATATCAGCACATGTGGCTAAGCCATTCTTATGCTACAAGAGACAAAGTACATCCAACAAGCAATGGTACACGACATACATTATTCTGAGCCTTCCAAGAGGGGCCTAACAATCTCAGGATAACTGCTTTTCCTCCGGCACTTGAGCCTGCTCCGTTTCGGTCCTGCCTTCTTCGGATGGCTCAGCGGGCGAGAGCCCTATCCTGGTCCTCTTGTTCGCGAAGACCCCTCCTCAAAACCTCCAGCTCTTCAAACATATCATGAATGACCTGCTCTTCAAGTATCAAGTTCCGTCTCTGGTCGC
>JBBPFQ011115575.1:0-20508 GCA_037974815.1 Kaempferia elegans | reverse complement strand
AAGGGTGTAGTCTTGGTAGCGTAAGTCCAATCATGTAAATATGTGTTTGGTATATTGGAAGCGTAAAGTCCAAGCATGTAGTCTTGGCAGCGTAAGCCCAATGGAAGATCCGACAACAATGACCGAGGTTCATGGAAGCATTAAAAAGGCAAGGCGCGAAGGATGGGGAGGCATCCGAGTCAAAAGTTATGACTTCTTAAAGTTTCTCCCGATTTTGCTCTGATTCTACTCCGATCATGTTCTGATCCTGTTCTGATCCTACCAATCCTGCTGTGATCATATAGCATAAATCGATTATGGACGATACTGGATCGATTTGTGCTTTCGGTATATATATATATCTCAAAAAAATTGACATGTTTGCCAATTTGGTGTTAAGAACTCCCCGCGCCTCAAATTTCATTTTATGCAAAGTTAAGCACAATATTTTTCGTCCCCTTATAAACTTGTTCCTTCTACTATTATCCAAAAGTAAACAATTTATAAATGATTGGACAAAATCAAGAAAGAGATCACATGGCTGAGTATGTGATAGCATCTACTATAGCAGGAACAATAATTATCTCAATTCTTACAATTGCTCAAGATAAGTTCTTTTAGCTTCTATACCTATTTCTTTATTCAAATTCTAAAAAAGGACAACCCGTTGCACGAAGCTATTGTACCAAGGCTCTCCTTCATTTCTTTATTCAACTTCTCACTAGATTTATTTATTCGTTCAACATCTCTCTCCTTTATGAACCTATAATCATGAAATCAACTCAATCATCAAATCAGGGTCCATCCCAACTTTAGGTACAATGATGTAACATGGTCCTCAACTTGCATAAAAAATCTTCATGTGTACCTAAACGAATCAATAAGTTTAAGTCGATATCAAAGTTAAATTGAAAGCCCAATGATCTAGATCCTAAAAAGCATATGCGCGACATACCACTGCAAAACAGATATTGACTTGCACATCTAAATCATACTTCCACATAGAAAAAGATATATTACAACTATACAATACAAATTCATACAAAAAATTAATGCAGGAGGTAAAAAAAAATGCAAAGATGCCTGTGTAAGTTACTAGAAATAAGATAATAAAGATATATTGACTTATGAAAATATATTACAACCAATTCATACATTCTAAAACAAATAGGTTTAGCTCCAACAGATGATAAATAAAAATATATCAATATCCAAAAGAAAATAGGTTTTGCTCCAATGGATGATAAAGTCAGATAACACTGGCCACATTGAGATGATATAGACATGTTAAAAGGTATCTCTTGTAAATTTAAGATCCTATTGAATTGTTTAGGAGTTCATGAAACAATAACATACCAATCATGGAACAAGAATCTATGGCAAGTAACTCTTTATGAGCATCTGCTTGATCCTCAAACCTGGTAGCATTTGTAGATACCACCAAAGAATCCATTAGTTGATCTTTAGAAGGTGGATTCTGGTTATACCTCATTACAATGAAGTCATTATCATTTTTCTCCAACTCAGAAGTTGTAAGCATTCTTTTTTTGGGGATACATGTGCCACTTCCAGTACCGTTATATTTTTTTCTTTGCATCATGTCACTACTAGCATGTGCATCGTGAAAAATGTCCCTAACATTGCGAATATCGTATTCACTCATGTCCTGGATGTCATTATCCAAAACTACATGACCATCAATGTGTGATGTCGAGTGCCTCAGCATGCAATTTGCGGAGTTTTCGGAACTCTCTTGGCCAACACAAGATGATTTAACATTTGACATGATAGGTTCTACACAACAAGGTGAACCTTCCAAACATAATCTTTTGCTTTTATCATTGTTAGCCTCAAAAGAACACTCTAAACTTCTTTCAGGTTCCGTAAACTCTGCCCTGGAGCTACGTTTCCACCTCATTAAGTCCCTAACAGAGCAAGAGCCCAGTTTCTTTTGCAGCTTCTTACCAGAAGTTTCTGAGTCTGTGCTTGAATGATCAATTTTATTATCCCCTTTACTTCTATATAACATGCCAGATTCATCACTTTTAATTGAGTCATCAGGAAAAGAATATAGTTCATCAAATACCTGCTCCTTTTGACTAGATGAAAAAGGTAATTGACCCCGCATATTAGTGTTCTTGTTCAAATTAATGTTTGTATGCATAAAAGAAACACCAGCATCTGCAGATGATCTCAATTTACTAGTACTGGAACTCATCTCATAATTGTGTTTAGAGATACTAAAGCTATCATCCCATGATCCACCAGCTTGGAAAATGGGATTACTTGAGGAAGTAGTGATCATTTGCTCATGAAAAGCTGTATGTGAGACATGTTCCTTATCCGCATCAGGCAGCAATTTTTGTTCAACAGAATCAAGAATGTCCTGGCACTCCTGCTGAGAAGCATGCTCATAGTCCAAATTGGCTATCTCTAAAGCCGTTTTTAAGGATTTTACAGAAAACAAAGGACTGATGACAGAATCCTGAACTAATTCGTCATCAATATCCAAGTCTTCTTCCACTTGTGATGATGCTAGCCAGTTTAAAAGCCTAATAGCTTCAGTACTTAAGCTCTGTAAGAACAAAAGAAACGATCCACAAAAAAGTTCAGGAAGTTCAAAAAACTATAGTAAACAAATCACGAAGCAAATTATGTAATCTGGGGAGCTCTTAAAATTGAAACCTATCATGATGAGTACAGCATAAGTATTACTTGACTTTTTAAAAAATCATTAAAACAATTGAGCATACTAGCATAGAACCTATAAGATTTGTACCAGTTTTTTCCCATTAGTGTGGAAATAAGGATTATCAAAAAAGGAAAATCACAAGGGAGAGCAAAAAGGTTAAAGCAGGCTTTAAAGAAATTGTTTAGCACAGGAAAATATCAAGCAACTGATCTTGGAGGATAGTGATGATGGCGGCCTTCCCAAAGTTCAAAAATGAGGTGCAGTCATCTCCGTTTGTCCCCATATAATTGTTAGGGCACTAATTACAAATATTAGTAATCTACTTGTATTTAGTAGAGTATAATTTTACATTGATGAATAATAGACAGAGGTAAAAGGACTAATTGTTGAAGTATCAACTTCACATGGTATCAGGTTGAGGCATCAAAGCTAGGTTGCCATGATACATAATCCCAATCCCATCACATCATACTCCTCCAATGATGGATCCGCTTACACATTAACCTCTCACTGACTGCAATGCTCAATTATTGTTGCAGGCAAATGACACGACCACGATCACCACAATGCTCAATTATTATAAGTTATCACCACAATGCTCAATTATTATAAGTTATAACTACTATTGGCCAATAGTATAGGTTATAGCTACTATTCATTATGTTATAATTTTTAAGTTTTTTCCTTAGACAAATGTATTAAGATTTTACTCCATTATCCTACTGCAAAGGACCTTATAAGTGTTTTAATTTTGGATAGAAGAGGTTTCTAAACCATGTTAAACTCCTGTGTTAGCATTATTCATTTTTGGTTTTGCACGCACTATACTGGTTTTAGCTATTTCACTTAATATATTGTCATGCAGTCACATTGAATGCATTTAGTATGATTTTTTGAAATTTTTTAGTCGTATATTCATGCTCTCTAGTCTATTAACCATCTCTAGTCAGTTATTCCAGTCTAACAGTTCTAGTTCTCATTATATTTCTAGATTCCATTTTTATATCGTAGCTTTGGATATTGTCACCTAGGCATTCTTGCTTCATCTCTTCTTTGACATTGCATGCATCACAAATTACAAAGAGAATAAAAATGTGTATGAGAATCAAACTTTTTTAAAATTTCTCTTAAATGATTAAAAAATTTAGATGAAAATTATAAAATCTATTTGGTATGACCCAAGTCACCCAACAAAAAAGTTGTAAAAGAGATAAAAATATATATATATAGAAATTTTGTCTGACAAAACATACTCTTAATTTATATTGTTATCTTTTAGTAAGAAATAAAAATATATATGATTTGAAACATTTTCATAGTGAAAATGATATTAGTAATAGAAAATCTTAATTAATTTATTACTGCACAATATAAATAAAACATACAAAAATAGAATAATACTCAAGGAAGTTACAAATTATCAACATAAAAAATTATCTTAATTATATAAAATAATTATATTATTAAGTAATTTAGTATTAAGATATAATGACAAAACTAATGAAATTTAAAGTGTAATTTTATATGATGTTGTTGTGGTCAGGGCATAATGATAAATTCCGCCTATGCCAACCAACACAACACAATTTAAATCCATAGTGATCTTCCTATTGCAAAAAAAAAAAAAAAAAGGAGTTAAAGAAGGTACAAAACATCCATTTATTATATCAAGAGTCATCTAATAAGAATAGGGCTTTTGTAGTTTTGTGGGAAGTTTAGATCAAACGCACATTTCTAAATCCATACAAGAAGCTCTCACAATAACAAGATGGAAGGCTCTTGAAGAAGAGATCCAAGGACTTAAAAAGAATGGAACATAGAAGATTACTGAACTGCTACTAGAAAAACCGTAGGTTGTAAATGGGTCTTCACAATTAAATAGAGAATTGATTATGAAGAAACTTTCACTCCTATAGCCAAATTAACACAATTCAAGTTCTCCTATCTCTAACCACAAATCTAAGACTATTCACTTCATCATAGGTCAAGAATACTTTTCTCAATAAAGACCTAACAAAGAAGTTTACGTGAGCATATTCCTCTTGGATATGGGTCACAAGAAATCATTATACGGACTCAATACCAAGAGCTTGGTTTGACAGATTTAGTAGAGTAATCAAACAGTATGGTTATCTAGAATATTAGGCAGATCACACTCTTTGTTAAAAGTTCATCTCAAGGGAACATTATCATCCTTTTTGTATCATGGATGACATTATTCTAGGAGATCATATGCAAGAGATAAGCACACTCAAGAACCTACTAGCTAAAGAATTCGACATCCAACATTTGGGAAACCTCATGTATTTTCTTAAAATGGAAAGAGCTTAGTCAAACATAGGAATCTCAGTCTCTGAAAATATGTTTTGACCTTCTAAAAAAAATTGATATGCTTGGATGCAAGCATGAAACAATCCCATGGACTCAATAATCGAACTAGGAACAAAAGAAAATTGTACAGAAATCAGAGACTAGCGTGCAAACTCATATACTTACCACTCACATGGAAAGTGGCTACTCGATTAGTATCGTGAATGAGTTCATGAACAATCTAAATGAAAAGCATATGGAGGTACTCTATAGAATTTTAATATACTTAAAACTAACTCCAAATATAACTCCAGGAGGATTTGGGAGGCAATGCACTCGGATTCTGTGCTGATCAAGCGGTTGTTGCAAATCCGTGACCTTATCCTTATGGGTTCATCGACATGTGCTATGCAGAGGTTGGCGGATTAGTTCTCTGTTGATCAAGTGGATGTTGCAAATTTGTGACCTTATCCTTATGGGTTTGTCGGCATGTGCTAATGCATTGGTTGGTGGATTAGTTTGAGTAAGATGGAGGTGTGGCCAGAGCTTATGACTTCTTAGGCGTCCCAGTCCTAAGAAGCCTTAGGTGCGGACAGTGTGGAAACCCTACATTCAACCTACCCATACAGTTACACTTTGGATGTTGGCTTAGAGATAACTTCCCGATAGAGATATCTCTGGACTATTTTGAGGATCGGTGGTATGCCTTTTGTAGGCAGGAGATGGAGGCGCAGGAGAACTCCAGTCTTATAGTGGAGGATCAAAGAATGGCTACATATGGGGTAGGAGATGTCTACCTACCGTCGGATGCTACGAGTTTTTGGACGTTTCTTCAAAGGTGGTTGTCTCTTGACTAAAGTCAGACACCTTGCAATATCGGCTATGATACACTTTGTATGGAGAGTTTGGAACAGTTATATCTTTGATGAGAGACCGTTGGAAAGTGAGAAGATTTTTAGAAATGTACAAATTCATGTTTACCGATCATTGAGTGTTTTTTGATCTACATTACGTCAGACATGGGACGTTACTGATTTCCAGATATTGTACTTTTATTTGTTTTATATATATATATAACTTCAGGAAAAGGCTTATGATTCAGACAATTAACAGACAAAAGCATTAAGATATTCAGTGATGTTGATTAGGTAAGAGAGATCGAAGATCAACTTTCGGAAGTTGGCTATTGCATGTGCATGAGAAAACTTTTAGTTACACGGCATAACAAAAATGTCAGTTGTGTCAAGAAGCAGTTAAAAGCCGAATTTAGAGCAATATAACATGGTATATGTGAAGGGATATGGCTATAAAGTATGAAGACTTTTACAAGAGTTAAAAATCATTGTTGAAGAACTTACAAAGATGTTCTGCGATGATCAGTCACCTTTCATATTACCTTCTATATCACATCAATATTACAGAGAACCCAAAACATTATGGGAGAATGAAGCATGTCGAGATTGATAGCCACTTCATAAAGGAAAAGATAAAAGAGGGAATAATCAAGTTAGAGTTACTCATATCAGTATTTGCCAACTAATCTTCAGACAGCAGATATCCTCATTAAGGCTCTATCAATTAATATCTATGGAGACCTGAACTCCAAGCTAAGGTTAATAACATTTATAACCCAGGTTGAGGGGAAGTGTAGAATATTGTAGAATATTCTTGCTCACACACACACTCTAATTGTTCCCTTTTTTTTCCTTTTAAAGAGATTTGATACGTTCTCTTTCCTTATTTTCTAGATATGGTATCATATATAAGTAGGGCTAAGCAACATGATTTTGTGTAATAATAAAATTTAATTTCCAACAGACAGAAAACTGAAGACTTAACCATGGAATGTGGGGGAAGATGAATGATCAAATTAGTGCATACCTCTTCTTCAGAGCTAGATGAGTTTGATAAGATCTTTTTGCTAGTTCTTAAATCATCAGCATCAGATACTTTCGCTTGTAGCAGAGTATCTTCTTTGTCATCAAAGGGAAGACAATGAGACATAGTAGAAGTGTTATTACCTTCATGATTATCCATAGACTCCCCCAAAATAGTGCTTCTCATATGACATTGCTTAGATCTACAGTATACATCAGTTCTAGTTTGTGATTCAATGTGCACCTTTAATTTTTTACCATCTTCAGATGGAGCATTCTCTGGAAACGATTGATGCATTGTTGCAAGGGAGCTAGAGAGCAGATTATCATACTGCAGCCCTTGTACAAACTTTTCAAGTACATATTCAGGATGAGGTCGAGTTAGTTCCAGTGGCTTTGTCATTTCCTGAACTCCATACCTTTCAAACTCCTAAAAAATAAGAATATCCGGGTGAATAATGAGTTTTAACAGAACTCCATAGTTTTGACCAACATATTACCTCCCAGATTGATACGAGTGATTGCACCATTTTAACCTCACACTTGGACTGGGAGAAAGATGTAAATATCTTATTTTTCTCATTTAAAATATCTGCAAGTCAGACAAGAATCAAATGAAATTTAATTCAAATGTGTAAACTCACATTTTGACGTTCAGGACAAAAAAGGCAAACCGTCTACAACTGAGTCTCCCTCAAGCTCACATGAGCTCTGACGTTTAGGCATAGTAGACAGCTTCTCAAAGGAACATTGAAATGTAACTGAATCCGACCACAGCAGAGAACTTGAAACCATAGAAGAAACCCATATTGCTGACTCCCTAACTGCCTCCTTACCTACACCCTGATATGCAAAACAAAGCAACAAAAAAAAAATCTACATTTTAAATAAGCAGATGGAAAATTTGTTCTCAAGCTAATTATTTTGTCTGTGATTACTTCAAGGTCATTCTTTTTCTGATTAGCCATCTTCCCTACAAAGCTATCTGGTAGTGGAGGGCGAAACTTTATCTTCGAACTGTGTACATGGCTCATTCCATACAAGTTATAGTCAACCTAAATATGCAAAGAAAACATGATAGTTATCCTCGATAAATTCTACCTTATTATAACATACTGAAACAACTATATTAACAATAATACTACACCAACAGAACTACAATTTAAGCCAATTTATATGAAGCGCCAGCTAATCAGTTGCATAAGAAATAACCAATGATAAACAAAGTGTCAACTGCCATGTGACTAACAACAGCTATCAAGTTTAATAATACAATCAAAAATACTAGCCGGAATGTAAAAAGACAGATGTTAAGAAACAGAAATTAAGAAAGCGTAAGGGGAAAAAAAGAGAATGACCAGGAATACAAACAAAAAAAAAAACATCACTGTGCACCTTTAGGATTGTCATTTCAAAAAATCCCCCTCATCAAGCTTTTAATAATGCAGAATTTAGAGAGGTTCCTAGTGTTAATCCTGCAATTATCCACAAGTCAATGCTTAACATAGAGTCCCAGAATGAAGAGAGAATTTGTTTCCAGAGCTCAGTCCAAGAGTGGCTTCATCATAGTTTCAAGCTCAGTATTATTTTATATTAGTGCCAGGTTTAAAATATCAGTGTGTTGAAACCAGTTTCAGTCAGAATGACTCAATACCAATGCTTATCATATAATATAGGTCAAAACTGGTCAACCATGTCCATGTGGTTCAAAGGTAGGCAGGGGAAGTGAAAGAATACTAAGGTTCTTAAAAATCAATTTGAATTCATGCTCTAAAGTTTGATCATAAAAGTTATATATCTTCTTAAACAACTTGATTGAAAAGTATTAAGAAAAAAAGAAAGACTTATATATCATAGTCATGGACCTTAAAAAAGGAAAAATTATACGAAGAATTCAAGAAAAGTTAATAATATATATGAGGATATAATGACCAGAGTGAAAACGCTAAGCAGATTAACCAAAATATTTTTTATAAAAATAAAATTACATCGAAGAACAATTCTAAGTCATATCTTTTAAGACTAATCACAAACAAATTTAGTGGATACATCCAAGACACGCGAGCATGTTATTTATAGATGATATTGTTTTAGACAATGAGGCACGTGAAGAAGTAAATCCTAAGCTTGAATCTCGACAAGAAACATGGAAGTAAAAGGTTTTAGGCTTAATAAGAACAAAATAAATTTTAAGTTTAGAAGTAGTAGATGTAAGAAGCTAATTATTAAATAGAAGATGATGAATTTAAGAGTAACCGAGAGTTTTAAGTAAATATGATCATTTTTTTTAAATATAGAAGGAGATGTTTTACATAAGATACAAGTAAGATAATTGAAATAGAAGGCATCAACTTTTATTTGTAATCAAAAGGTATCTCTAAAGTTTAAAAGAAATGAATAAGGAAAAACTATATTAGATTTTAAGATAAGATATAAACATATAATAGTTAATAAATTTTTCTAGAAAAGAGAAACACTTGGTTAAGTTTAAAAGTGAAAATAATAAATCAAAAATTAACTTATGATTCAAAGAATATAAAAAGATTTATAAAGGTTGCAAGGTCATTCTTAGAGAAACCTTAACTACCTAACATAAGTTTGTAGTATTAGATCTGCCCTTAATAGAAGGAAGACATGTATGGCTTCTAGAATCAAGTGGTGGATGTTAAAGGCTGAGAAATAAAGTATATTTAAGAAATGGTAGAAGCACAAGTATTAGGAGAATATATGGAAACTCAAATATAATATGGGATAAAATGACATTAAATTTAATAATGGTGGCCAAGAGCGTACTTGGTAGTCAAGAGAATGTGCGCCACTAAGTAAAGAATCTTGATGCTGGAACGAGAAGAAAGTGAAGAAAAAACAAACATATAAGTTATTATACACTTGTAAGAACAAAAAAAATAAAAATAAAAAGTATGTAGTAGTCAAGAAAGAAGTGAAGCCAACAATGGATAGTTTGATCGCTTATATTGATAGCCAAATATAAAAGAAGAGGAAAAGGATATCTTTAGAATAGCTAAAGTGAGAGAGAATAAGACGAGATCTTAACTAAATAAGATACATTATAGATCAATGCAATAGGATACTAGTGAATGATGAAAAAATAAAAACACGATGAAAGAGATACTTTCATAAACTTTTTTAAAATGATTTACATATACCAAGAACGTAACTAAAAGGGAATTGGCACAAATGAGACCATCCTCAACGTGTCATTATATGACGTCGGTCGATGCTCACCTAAGATTCACCTTTGATCAATATTGTTCACCTTGGGATCACAATGAGATATCAGGGGTGAATGAAGCTGAAAGTGAGCTTCATTGTAACCTAAAATGTAAATTAATACCTTAAACGATATGTGAATCCAAAAGCTATAAAACTTAAACCTATGTCCCATTCCTCCCACCCTCTCAATCTAATAGCAAAAATTCCCAACTCGATTGACCATATCAAGGTGGAAGCATTAGACTCCCACTAGTTTACCCTTCCTTAAAGGGAATCTCCTGGAAATTGTTTTTTTCTTCTCTCTACCTAATCGATCCTATCGACACTATGTCATCTCATCATATCAACAACATAAAAGTGGCAAAATATCACTAAGGCCGGAGAATAGACACCAATACTCTGATTATAAAGGATACTTAAAGTTGCTTCATAGCATAGTCACCCCCTTCAGTTCAGGTGCGTAGTTAATGTATAAATAGTAATAACTACAAGGAATCAACCTCTAAAATCAACTACAAGGTTAACATATAAACATTACAAACTACACGGAAGCTCATAACAGTACTTGCTCTATTGAACTGCACTCTCGCAAGTTTTCTCAGCGCAACAAGTATCAAAATCAACTTGGCCAAGGACTCTTTTAGATCGCTACTGTACACTTATTCTTGATGATGATAGACCTTATCATGATTTTTAGTCATCTTAATGGGGGTAGAGATCTTCTAGTCAATTCATGTCTATGCTAATTAATTATGGTTGATTACATGATCATGTGTTTAGATTAAGTTTAACGTCACTCTCAGCTATTTCAATCCAGGCTTAGGATGGGCATCAATGTTTTAACAATCACACAAAAACGAAATTAAAATTGTTTAACTTTGAAATAATAGTAGTAATAATAATAATAATTGGTCCAAACATAAAAATCGTGTGATTTTATTTTTTAAAGAAAAATATGGTTTTAGTTTTTCTAGTTCTAGCACACCTAGCATATTGGCCTTAGGAGACTGAGTTATTGGAAAGCCTAAAAAAATCAATTACCAACAAAAGAGTTGATTCTCCAACACTATTTTCTCCCTCTTGCAAATGTCAATTTAGGCATGCAAACCCATGAGATCAGTGACTAAGGCACACAATCCCCAGTTGTTGTGTGTTGGTTTTTAACATTTTACAATCAGGTTGAAAATATATAAAATAATTGAAAATTTAACTATACATTGTTAACATAATAGTGAATATTTCCATTTTCATTTCTTCAACTTCATATTCAAGGACTTTTAAATTTAAATTGGTCATTAAATTTGCATAGTTGCCAATTCAATGATCCAACAAGTTTAATCCAATTAGTGTAAAACATAATATTTTTAAAAGAAAAAATGGTTAAACAAGCTAGGGCAATCTCATACAAAGAGAAAAAAATCTTCAATATAAAATTGAATTGTTGCTTGACATGAAAAAAAAAAAAGTGGGCTTCATTATGGACTTTGCAATAATCTGTTCTAATAAGACATGCACAACTAAGTTTGCTAAAAATAGTAAATGTTGAAAAAACAAAGTCAAAGTAGAAAGAGAGCATTGTCCAATTTATTATATAGTAGTAATTCATTTTCTAATGCCTATTTTTATTCACAACATCATCGTAGAGATAAGACAGCAGTTTCCAAGTTGAACCATCACAGAATCAAGGTATCTAAACCATCAAGTCATAGACCACAAATTATAGAAACAATTTGTTCATGGACAATACTTCTAAAAAATTATCGCATAGTTGACTGTCATTTAGAAAATGAAACCACAATAATCACTTACCAAAAAATGTAAAAGATACGGAATATGAGATTCATAAGGTTGAAAGTTCCTACCAAGAACAGCACCATCCTAAAATGAAAACAATAATGGTTAGAGTGAAAACATAAATCACAAATGAAGTTATGGAAATGTCAAAGGAGCACAACTATGACCCTGTCAAGTGCTCGTTATGTTCCAGATGAGGTGAGCAAACAAGTAATCTGAATACACCATTTAAGTTTCAGTTTCCTATTATTGCACGACCTAAATGGATCAACACTGCTGACTACAAATTTATTGGAGATAACTAAATCAAGTAATCAACCTTTCTCAAGTCAACTCTGTGATCTATAGGAGAACTGGCTGAGGCATAGAGATTGAAAGACTAGCTCTATTGTATTGGCTGATGTGATTATTAAGTAACTAGCTAACAATTTTTTTAGTCAGTTTAAGCTTCAGTTTCCTATTTGAGTCACCCCCCAAAACCTAAATAAATTACATTAATGGTAAGATCAACCCAGGTGATTACAAAATTAATGGAGATAACTAAATCAATTTACAACTAGTTAAATCAACTCATGGTTTGAAATAACGTACTGTGCCGAGCGAAATGGTGGAAATGTATCTTCCGGTAAATCACCAATACCACTCAGCGCCAAAGTTTAAAATCTCGAGCTATGTCATAGTTTCGATCTTTGACCAATATCGCATCGATGCTCCGTTGCATGGTATCAGTGATAGATTAGAAGTTGAAGAAGGAAGGAGATGAAGCAAAAAGGAGACATTGTGAGTGGTATTGAGCTTCAATATTTTACTGGAATTATATATTTTGACCATTTTGCCCTGTATGGTATCAGATTTAAAATCATGCTTGGCACAAATAATGTCTCCTTCCTACACTTCATCACCTTCCTTCTTCAACTTGAATTCATTATCAGCATCATGCATTGAAACACTGACAAGATATCGAAACAATATCATTCTGGTCAAACTTTGAAACTTCGGCACAGCTCGACAATTTGAACCTTGAGTCAACTCCATGATATATTAGGAATTGGTTCAGGCTTAGAGATTGAAATAGTAATTCTATTGTGTTGGCTAAGTAACTTGTTGTCGGAAACAAAGTTTAGTTTTGTTATTTGGATAAATAAAAATATATTAAATCCCAAGGAAAAGGGGGTGCAAACTGGATTAGGCAAGCTCAATCACCAGCGCTAATGGGAAGCCATCATACACTCACCCCAATGAAACCACTAGTCCCTACGAAGTACTTATGTCCGACGTAACGTCATATTAGAGTATATTCCCAAAGACCGATACACATTAGTTTGCACACTCCTAAAGATCTTCTTAATATCTAACTGCCCCTCGCCAAAGAAACTACCATTCCTCGCTCTCCAAACATAATGAATCATGAAAGACAAGGCCAAGTGATCGGACTCACATCATCCTCCTCTTGTACGTAGATATCTCCTGTTGCATATGAAGTCATTCTCTGATCCTCCTCCAAAGCTCCGCAATAAGGGGTACCCAAAGAAAAGATGTTCCTGGGACTCTAGCACCTGACATTAGAAGGTACACTATCGATCCTCCAAGTACTCCTATCTATCTCTAGTAGGTAGATGTCGCTACGCCAATATCCAAAATGTAACTGCATGGCTCGGCTGAATATATACCTTTCACATTGTCTAGATCCATGGTTTCTTAGGACTAGGGTGCCTAAAGAAATCATAAGCCCAAGTAAACTAGCATATGTCTAGCAACCTCTGGTGTCCCAGCTCCCAACAGACAAGGACATGTATCTCAAGCAATAGCTTAATTAATGGAGAATTTGTGTGGACGACCTCCCAAGACCATACATTCGTGTGCCTCATGTAAATGTGATGCACATTACTATGTCGACCCCACCTAGTGGGGAAAGGCTCGGTTGGTGTTGTTATTCTTCTACATCCTTCCAAACAAATTCCAGATTATAGAAACCAACAAAGACCTAGAGCTGAATGACAAAATGAAGTGCCAAGAGTGGTGAGAATTCAACGAATTGATGTTTCTAGCTCCAACAAAAATCATTTATTTACATGCAATTAGAGGCATGAATTATGAAAACAATTTCTTACGAAAATATATAAACAACAAGAAGGAAGAAAACGGTTGCCTGGTCCACCAAAACTCAAGGTTTTGCCCCTTTTAAGAAAATATATAAAGAGGAAGAAAGAAGACTGGGAAGTTGTGGTCCACCAGAACTCAAGTCTTTAAGGGTCAATGAACAGGCAACGGAAAACTTCCGTGTTCCGATATATGTACGGTTAAGTCACAGTTAAGAGAATGAATTTGATCTTTGGGGAATCTAGCCAATAATGTATTAAGACCAAGGGTTAAGTGATATATATGCTAGAATTCTTATTGGAGAAAGTATGTCATCTATTTGATCTCCATTTTATGTTTAAAGAGAACACAGCCCAGTAGTGAAGAACAAACATGAAAAGGAAAACATTTTTCCTCACCAAAAGTATATTGGCAGCACGAACAACATCATGTGGATGATATCTTCACACCCCCAATCAAGGAAATCAATAAAAAAAACCTCAGTCAGTAAATAAAAGATAGAATAAGATAAATAACAAAAGAAGTGGAGAGAACATCTGGATTTGCAAATGAAGTTTTCATGTCACCAAAAATGCAAACAGTAAAGCAGAGGAAGAATGACCAAAATAAACTGAACAAACACAATTAATTTAATTGTTTAAATTTTCAGTTGGAATCAGGACATTTACTACCAAACTTAAAATAACACAAGTTAGAAGCAATTCCATTACTCAAAGAAACTTATACAGAAAATTTGATATCACGTAACTAATTATAATTACATGTTATCAAGATCAGTTACATTCTATTATTGATTTTATTTTGGCTAACCCTGACTTTGTTAATCTAGTGCAGCTAATCCTATCCCTAATACAAATTCAAATATTGAAAAATAAATTCATATTGAGGTTAATTTTTTCATGGCAACCAATTAATATTACCAGAAATATATAAAGAAATGAGGATACAAGTAGATCTTTATAAAAAGATCCTCCAATGGATGATATCCATAAATCTTCTTTGCCCGAACAAGGCTATATCCATGAACACTTCTTTTTGTTGTAGTAACATTTTGATCCTGTAATAGTTAAAAAAAAATGACAGAGATCTAATAAGCTCTCGCAGATAAATGCATCCATTTAATCCCCAAGGTGTTAAACATACCAGAGCCTTCTCCAAAGCAGTCATTAAAGCCTTCATATACTGGTCACCTACAAAAAACAATATGGCACATAAAAACCTAATTAGATAGTGTAGGTCACCTATATCCTTATTTAAAATGACACATGTTCTGTGAAAATCATCACTTTATTCCGAAAACTACAACTGAATTATGAATAATCGAGTTCACAGCTCCACTTCATTTTTATTAAAGTTGCAAAGAATAATCCATGTTGTACTAAGAGTTCTATATTTCTCATCTTTGCCTTTTCTTCATTTTCTGAAATTATGAAGTAAATCAAGTTGACAGCATCACTTTATTGCAAAGAATAATCCATGTTGTAGTAATAGTTCTAGCTTTCTCATCTTTACTTTTTTTTTATCTTACATAAGATATTATATGATAAAATAGAATCTAGTAAAGCAACAATGGTTGGAGTATCACTGAGAAGGGAATCTAATGACTGCCTAATATCAGTGACAAAAGGTCACTGAAACAAATCCTATTGAAAGACACAATTGATATAGAGAACAGACTAGTATGACATTTCAATATACATATCAGCACAACGCAGTGCATAAGTTAACTTGAAATTTAATAATGTAAAAGAGAACTGACCGAATGAAAAATGAAAAATAAAAAATAACAACCAAAAGTTGAAGCAGTCAAAGATACAATCAACATTGTGGATCTGCCATTAAGACAAATATCAATCACAAGAAATAGTTGCAAAAAAAGTCCAAAATTACAATGCTTGCCTCCTAGTTTCATTAATTAATTGGAAATTTAATTGGCAATATACAAGGTGGTTTATCAGGCTGGATTATTGGCAAACCCAAAACAACACTAAAGTGTATTCTTCGTCAATCGGCAACTTACCATACCTATTAAAAAATCAGTGGTTGAGAGGAGTTGCACATTTTAATGAAAACTGATACAAGAAAACTAACAGTAAGGTCAAATCAGAAAACAAGGTATATAATTTATTTTTTATGAAAACTTTTGCAACTACTATCATGTAGTTGATAAAGAAAACTATTCCAAAACAAGGCTGAGCTCCATGCCCTCGGTACAACCCAGGCTCTTCATTAGAACATTAACCATGGCATCATAAACCAAATACTATTTCTTACATTGATTGGAGACCGAAAAGTTTAGATGGAATCACAGCTAATGGTGCATAGACAGAATAATTTTGTGTTGCAAGAGTGAACACACACCATTTGGGATGATGCAAAAAAGGTGGTGGCAAATTGACAAGAAAATACCATACACATGATAAGGGAAGGTAGCACCCTAAAGTCTGCATTAATGTAATCTACATTGAAGTTTCATATAGCTCATTTTCTATTCAAACTGTTTTTCCAGAATGGTCACCTTCTTTAGAATTTTGAAGAAGCTCATCAGGAAAAGGTATATAAAAAAATGGCAAAACCTACACCAACAAATGAAAATAGTTAGCATGAAAATCCAAATGCAGATTATATATAATTCATGCAAGGTCAATTCATAACATTTAATTATTCTAATTTATTAAAACTTCTTTAATTAACCATGTTTAAATCACTTTAAGAACTGCAACAAAGTACCGTATGACAAGTGTGCTTATGTATAATATTTCTTCATTACGAGTAATTGGAGGAAATTTTTATACCATCTTTATCCCAAACACATTTGTTTAAGAGTTTGGCAATTTAGAGAGATTACCTTTTCTCTTCAATCAAATTATTATTAATCTTTTAAAACCAAATGCCACACAAGGTCAACCTCGTTGCTCAGTCATAACAGTAAAATGGATATATAAAAGTTGGTGTTGACATACCTGCCATTTTTCAATTTAGAAAAAGAAATACATGCAATAGATGGAACAGACTAAAAATAATAAAGGCCTCACTAGTTGAATAGGTTATGGTACTCAGAGAAATAAATGAACTCTAAGCTTTTGCATTGGTAGATGAGTTATTTAACTAACACTATTTTTGTGAACAATAAGAGCAATGTTCCATTTTAATATAGTTCTATTGGCTGATTTGGCTCACTAGAAAGTTAATAAAGTGAGAATGTTGTGCCACAAAATATGGCTTATACAACATCTATTGGAAGACTAATTCTGAGATATATGCTCTTGAGTATCCAAACCCTCCTCTCCCCCTTTGAGAAGCAAGCAACGATCTAGGCATTCTCCCCTAATATTTCGATAAAATAAAGGGCACCAACTTCTAGTTGTAGGAAAAGTTCATCCCATGGCTGCAAGTATATATGTGACATGGGATAAGCTTATGAAAAATAACATCCATGATAAAGTGATATGGATAATGTGCCTATCAAACGAGGAAGAGGATGACCAAAGAAAACTGGATTAGCAATAATAAAATAAGATAAAATTTATTTAAACATAAATAATGACATAGTAGGTCAAGCATTTTGATGGACCTTCCTTGTCGGCTAATATATATTGAGATGGGTAACCTTTACAAAGTTTCTTTATCAGAGAACGTAGTGGTGTATTCATGCAATATCATAAGTTAGGTTCCAACAGTGTCAAATGATGTAAATAGAATTTTAAATTGTTGAGGACAACAGTATGTTTGGCAACATCTGTGCTTCCATCGATAACTTGTACTTGCCACTTTAAGTTATGTGGATAAGTCGTCTTTACTCAGTACAATGTTGTCAATAGTTCAGTGAAATTGACTTGTGAGTTGGCACCATATTTATGCAACTAAGCATTGGGAACAGAGGCACTTGAGATGACGCATAGATATAATCAGCTTGGGACAGTGCTTTTGTCCAAGCATCCTGTATCTAGCCGCTAGGATATTCTCCGTGGACCTCGGAAATCTTAAGTGAGGATGACTGTGATGTCATTATATTAAATGGATACAAAATAGAGGTGTGGATGACAGTAAAACATTGTCCACTCTTAAGGAGGGCCATTTGATCATTATTAGGGAAAGGACACATGTTGTTTCACAAACCAATAATAGAGAAAAACATGTTGCAAAAATATCTTCCTTTTTGATGACAAGTAAGAAGTTTCTTTTTATGTGACAACAACTATCATAATGGAGTATTGGGATAAAATATTAAAGCAATTTGGAGGGATGAATTATAATGGTGTATTATTATTAAAGAGGACAAATAGATCCTGTGATATATATACACAGATAGGATTCATACATAATTATTCTATGATTAAAGTAGAAACTAAGCTTAATGACACACAACTATTAGTTTAAATAATTAACTCCCTCTTATGTTGGACCATAGATATTATGTATATTTAGTTTGATCTGTTAGAATATAAAAGTCGATCCATTTAGACAGCCTCATTTAGTGGGATAAGACTGTGTGTTGTTGTTGAGAGTGGTTGCTTGTCTATTATTAATTTCCCATTTATCCCTCTCCCTTTTGTTTTATTTTACTTTCCATGTTACCACTACTTCCAAGGTTGGCTTTCAGTCCTTTTGGGCTTCCGAGGTTGGCTTCCAAGTGACAGCAATGCAGTGCGTCAATGAATTTCTTTTATTAATTTAGTAACTGTCCCTTATGGATTTCAGTCATTGGATTCACATGCAATTCTTATGGTGCAAAATGTACCATAAAACATTCAAGCTTAAAAAAATGAAACCAAGCCCAGAAATAAAATCAACAAGAAGTGCTTATACGAAACAGAACCCCATGAATGTGGAGACAAGCTTTCTGTCCGGCCGGCGTAGGTCCGAAAATCCTAATGACGGGAACTTCCTTCACACTCCGCCCTAAAATATCAGTCTTTAGAAAGGTTTCACTTTAAAATCAGCAAAAGAAGACAAATTAAAGGGATTTAGACAGAACGGTAACAAACCATCAAACGAACTGTAGCAGATGTCGAAACCAGGGATCGGAGCAGCCATGTAGTAGTCAAGGGAGACAATGCGAATGGTGAAAAGAGTAGTTTCCGAAGGAGTAGCCATCGACGTCGGATGGACTGGCGGATGGGTGGTATGCGAAAGAAACGAAACGACGACTTAGGAGCTGTTTGCTTCACCAATTTCTGGTCCGAGGGAACATAGCGCGACGACGGAACTGAATCCTAACGGCTGTCCTTGTTCTATCCGCGACGGCAGTCGAGCACAATAAAGGGGGTGAAGGAAACTTAGTGTCATCCAAGATACAGGCGAGCTCGCGGAAGGAAGCGAAAAGATCAGCCTCCGCAAGAAGGTGAAGGTGAAGGTGACAGCACCGAGCACGCGACAGCGAGGCCGAGCACGGGGACCGACAGTGAAGGCAGAACCCGGGAATCGCAATTCGCGTCTCCGAAGATGGGCGGCGGTAACGTGGGGGCAAACGCGACGAAGATTTCGCCCCTCCTCCCCCTCCTTTCCGTCTCCCCTTACGATTCAGTCGAGTGAATGGCCCACTCCCTCCTTTCCCGAGTTCAGATCCTCCACCGTGTACGCAGATCGGACGGTCTAAATTATATCTATATTATATATATATCACGAGGATATTACACACATCTCAAATATATCAAAACCGTCCGATTAACACTGAGACACGATAATTCTAAGACAGAGGATCCAAACTATCCTTTCCCCCGCTTCCTTCCCTCGGTAAAGAAGTCACGCCGAGTCCAGCTTAGCCGAGGTAATCAAGTCAAACCGATTAAGTTTAAAATAAACAAAACCTTTAAGCTACTTGTTCAAGTTTAGTTTAATTAAATTTTTGTAAGTTTAACTTATTTAAAATTTAACTGGAGCTTAGTTTATTTAAATATTATTAAAATTCTTAAATTCAAATTTAATTTGAGTTTGATTCGATGTTAATTCATTTAAAAATTATCGAGCTCCCAATTCAAACTTATTTGATTGTTTAAAATTTTTATTTATTTGATTAATTATTAAGCTTGATAATTTAGATTTATTTTTCTTTATTTTTTTATTCATTTATTATTTAATAAATTTTTTATTAATGTACATTGTTCAGGAACATTATTCATGAATATTAATGAGCTGAACGTATATGTGTTCAAACTTATTTATTTAGTTTAACGATGTATTTAAGATTTTTTATTTAATTGATCTTGTGTGTATTAAATGAACATAAATAAACTCTTACAAAATTGAACACTAAACTTGTTCATTAACATTTGATTCATTTATAACTTTATAATTCCACTCTCTTCTCCTAAACTAAACCACGTGAATCCACGCGACTAGGGATGACAATGGGTCGGTTTCGAGTAGGATTCTATATCCTCCATGTCCATACCCATCGGTATAGGATATTCAATGGGTATACCCATACCCATTAAAAGATCGAATATCTTCTATATTTATAATTTTTCTTCTTTCTATCCAACTATTATCATTAAAAATATATATATTAAAATTAATATT
>JBBPFQ011114495.1:0-20520 GCA_037974815.1 Kaempferia elegans | reverse complement strand
GAGTAATAATACACAACGTAAAATCAGAACGTGAATGACGTGGACATCCATGGTTGGCTGATCGATATTATTTTTTTCTCTCCCATTTTTTTCTTTGAGTCAATTAACCCGCCAAAAGGAAGGAAATTAGTCAGATAGTCATGCTTATATGGATGTCCACGTCATTCACGTTGATTTTTACGTTCTGATTCCACGTTGTGTATGACGAATGTGCATGCTACAATTTCTCTATCTATATATTATTGATAATTAAATTATATATATATAAATTTAAAATTATATTAATTATAAATTTCTAGAACTAATGAATAGGTACTCCTTCCTTCCTTCCTTCCTTCCTCGCCTCCGCTACGCGGTAATGAGAGAGGGGGGCGGCGATCGCCATTGATGGAGCTCGTCCCTTATTCGTCAAACCCTAAGTCCGATTCCAACGTCCCCTGGTTGGAGATGTTCCGATCCGCCTCCCTCCGCCGCCCGCCGGACTCTCTCCCTCCCTCCCGTGCCCCTTCCCCTACCCGTTCCAGCCGCCGCCGCGAGGATCACCCGCCACCTGCCGCGACTGCTGACCCGGCGCTCCTTGCGCTGTACATCGCCATGGCACACGCCGGCCTCGCCCTCTCCCTTCTGCTGCTCTACGGTCTCTACCGTCTCCTGCACGACTTCGTGCGCCCCCTCCAGTGGGCGCTCCTCTGTTCCATCCCCCTCTGCGAGCTCCAGAGCGCGCTCGTTGCCTTCTGGTCCCCGCCCCTCAGCCTCGGCCTCGCTCCTAGCCTCCTCGCCATCCCCTCAGCCCTCCTCGGCGCCTCCGCTGACACCCTCTCCGATCTCCGGACTGCCATCCTCCGCCGCAAGATCCGACCTTCGAGCAAGGTCGGTTTCTCCCGCCTCATTCGCTGGCTCGTATCCTTCTGGGTCTTTGTTATCTCCTATGAGAATCTTGGCCCCGTCGCTGCCTTCGGTCTATTCGCCCTCGGCTTTCTCCTCGCCAGTCCTACCGCCACCTCTGTCGTTAACAATGCCAGCTTTGCCTGCCGTCCCTCCCCCAAATTCTCCTCGTACAGGGGTAGCGGTGGATTCTTCACTAGTCCCATCCTGAAGCACCTGAACACCATCATTGCGGTCAGTTTAATCGTGTGGATGATCATCGGAACTTTAGCTGGTGGCATATTTTTCTCCTACAAGGTCGGAGTGGAAGGGAAGGATGCTGTGATATCGCTGAAATCTCATGTCCAGAATAGCAATTATGCTGAGCGGATCGGATTCAAAAAGTGGATGGACGAAAATGATATCCCTGGCCTGGTGGATCAGTACTCAGCAAAATTGTATGACACAGTCTGGGAGCAGATAGATAGCTTGGCCGATGAGTACAATGTCACAGATTTCACCAATGGTTTTCGGCATTTCATGACCAGCCAATTTGGTAATCGTTCAGCAGGCGCTTCCACCGGTTTGACAGCCTCAGCGCAGCATCCTTACAGCTTAAAGCTCCAATCTTTGAGCGTGCGCATCAGGAACCACGAGTGGGGAGAGATGTACAAAGAATTGGATTCCTTTTTCAGAGAATTGCTAATAACTCGAGAGGATTTGGTAGTGAAAGCAAAAGGACTTGCTTTCCATGGGATTGAAATCTCAAAAAGGGTTCTCTCTAGCAGTACTTCTGTTCTCGGTGGGAGTGCTAGCTTGATGGCCTCTTTTGCCCTGAACGTAGCCTCGGGAGCAGCTGAACTAGTGAATTTTATTTCCCAGTTAACAGTATTCCTCTGGGTGTTATATTATCTCATTACTTCCAAGTCTGGTGGGGCAACGGAGCAAGTTGTAGATATGCTGCCAATGTCAAAGTATGCTAGAACTCGTACTGTTGAGGTGATCAACCATGCTATCAGTAGTGTGTTTTTGGCTACTGCAAAGATTGCAATCTTCCAAGGTTGCCTGACATGGCTGCTGCTTAGATTGTACTCGGTTCATTTTGTATATACATCGACTCTCCTTGCATTTATTAGCTCATTGGTGCCTATATTGCCACTTTGGCTATCATCAATTCCGGCTACAATTCAGTTGTTCTATGAAGGGAGATACATATCAGCTGCTGGTTTGACTTTGATATACCTTATGCTGATGGATTATGGCACGTCAGTGCTTCAGAAGGATATACCTGGACATAATGCATACCTAACAGGCCTCAGTATCATCGGTGGCATGACATTGTTTCCTAACGCCCTTGAGGTACTATTCTATTATACCTTTTCACTATGTAGCACACTCAATTTACTTCCCCATTGTTGTTTCTCCTTCTATGGATCCTTTTTTTGAAGTCTTTTATGAGATTATGATTACTAAAATATCTTTAGACCTTATTTCTCAGAATTTTGTGCAAGGTAATTGCAGTCCTAAACTTTCTCAGAGACATCCTTGATATCATGTGATATGACTGTATTCCAGAGTGTTCATAATGATACCATTCGCATTTCGCACATATAACTCAAACAAAGGCACAATCATATATCTCATTCAACTGTTGCGTTGAATGCTGCATCCACTTGTTTCATTTTGCTACTTGAAAAAGCATAAAATATGATTTTAGAATTTCTTTCTTTTGATTTCCTTTCAACCTTAAGCTGCAACTGTCAATAAGCCCACTGTGGTTCTTGTGTTCTCCCTTTGGAAATTATTTCTTCTTTGTTAAATTCGAATAATCAATTTAAGTAGCAATATCTGACTTCGTTTTCCATTATTCAGGGAGCCATTATGGGTCCACTTATAATGACAGTTGTCATTGCTTTGAAGAATTTGTATGTGGAATTTGTGCTCGTTGATAAAGAGGAAAATGAAGGATAATTTGTGGTCACAGATAAGAAAGATGGTAACAGTTATTTTTGTACATGTAAGATTGCACAGACTGCGTAGCATCATTTGGGACGTACATCAGATCTTCAACGGCCTATCTCTGTCGGTATATTTATGAATCATTTTGTGAGTGGTTGCTTTTCTTTAGGTTATGATTTTTGTTTCTGTAACAATGTTGTCTGTTCAATGGAAACAATTGTACATCCCATTTATGAATTTTAGAAAAGCAGTGATGTACCGATATTTTAGCGTAATAAACTTACATTATTTTTTCTAAAAAACAAAAGAGTCCATGTATATAACCTTTTTTGTTTAGCATTTGAAAGAAGATATTTGCGTTAAGTTAGAAATTATGGGTATTCTTAACCTTCGGACTATACATCACGCGTACTAGCTGTATATTAGATGGAGTTTGTTGCCCTTTGTGGTGTTAAAATCTTAGAGCATTAAACACAACTAATTGTCTGTGTACTTGCTCATGTAAGAGAACAAGACTTTTCTCCAAGTTAACTCGTGAATGTTTTGATGCTTTTGTCTTGTTCAGTTTAAGGAAACTTTAGTTGCAGATTTGATTGTTGGAAGCACATCAAGCAGTATAGATAATGGAAGGTGTGGCAGCTGTTTGTGGTGTTTAAGAAGGATCTAATAGGCACTCTTGCTGCGACAAAATCTAACTATCAATGGAGCAGTTTGGCCTACGACAGAACACAAAAGAAAGTGATATTTGTTTCAGAAGTTGTTAACATAAGGAAGCTGCTCCTGTGCTTCTGGAATGAAATGTATTGGTAGTTTGGATGAAAGGTTGTAATGCACGGGATACATCATTCCATCTTATTATCGGAATATTATGATAGGAGAGGTATGACTCATATTTATTCCATCTTTTCTGCTAAATAGATGCATCTTATCATTTTTATAAAACAGTTCTTGTTCATATATCCCAAAGCTAACATGTTTTGTTTACACAGTTGCCTTGATGAACATGATGGATAGCAAAGCAGAGTGATTGAGGAAAGATATCTCATGGCAGAGCACTTCCCTGGTAGAAGAGTGTGTCGTGGAGATCTTATTATTTGATTCTTTGTAATCAAATATTTATTACCGTACAACTTCACAAAAATCACCACACTTGCTTTGAGGATTCCGAAGCATGAAGTCTACTAGATGCTAGAATTTAAGCATCAAATAGCAGTATCATATTACAAAATTATTTACATATATTGCATTGCATCCAGGAAAGGAAAAAAAAAAAACCACACTAGAACAAATGGGAAACTAAGATAAAAGGGAGCAAAAAAGCCTAAAAATTCATGTTTTTATCTATCCACTTGGCTCCTTCTTTATTCTTGTATTTTTTTTTTTTCCATTTTCCAAACAATCTGCCAGATGCAGAGTGACCATCTTAATTTAACCCGCTCAACTCCTTTCTTCTACTTTCATTTTTGAGCCAAAATAATTTTTTTTATATAAAAAAAATCGGGGACTGAGGAAGGAAATATGATAATCTCTGCTCTATTTCGAGTCATCAACAAAATGTTCTCCTCTGCACAAAAAGAAAAACAGAACACAAGCAAATCAGTGCCACGTTTGAATAAATAATACTAAGCCTTAAATTGGTAGAAATAGCATAAAATAATTAAATTCGTAGAAAGGAACTCTATGTTTAGATGTCTGATCGACTACGTACGCAACTTCTTCCAAGGACATGAACTGGAAGATCAACACGTTGAAGAACTCTATTCGAAATTCTTAATAGGAGTTTGACAAATTAAGAGCAGCAAGTCTCTTCTCACGAGGAGCCTACATAGAACTAGTGTATTTGAGCACTAGATTTCAGAATAAGAGCACTTAACACGGTAATCAATCAAAATCACAGTACTGTGGCATCAAATTTCACGAAGCTTGATGGTTTGTTTGGCTCATAGGATAAGTATTTCTATGTGCGGTTGTAAAGATGAACTTGGAATACTAATTTTGTAGAGTTGTGGTTTCTAATTTGTAAGTAATAACTATTCCTTACTCCAGTAAACATGTCTTTTATATTTCATTTTTTAAATAATGCATATTCTTACTTTGTTCACCATTCAAAAATATATATTATGAAGGGGAGAAGTGGACCAATGAGAAGGTGTGTTGACTGAACTAGTTGGAACGAAGAAGATTTCGACATGGCAAACCAATTTGGCTGGATGTACTAGACAAGGCCAATCAATCCAATCAGGCTGGAATGGCCAACTGGGTCGTATAGAATGAGTTAGTTGCGCCAAACAAGTTGGCAATCCTAGTGGACTAGTTAATTGAGCTAGTTATATGAAGTGATGACTGGTTGGCTAGACTGACCAAGCTTTATGGGTCAATTGGGTTGACCAAACGAATTAGTCAAAAGGGTGAGTTGAAATGTATCACTAAGTCAGGAGAGTAATCAAGTTGGGTGTTTTGATCTATTGGGGAAGACGGGCCAACGGATTGGTTGGACTTATTGGACAGGGTAGATGAGTTGGACAAAATATTTTATGTATGAAAATCTTATCATTATAAAAGTTATTCCTTATATATTTTTTTAATAATATTCTTTATTAATAAAACCTGAGACCAGTTAGTCAATACTTTTCACTATTTTATATTTTATATAATTCCATTTCCTAGGATTGGTTATTATATTCCTTGTGTATTGTAATTGGTAAACCAAACAGAAATGAGAGTCTAATAGTTAGAAGAACCTCTTCTTGCCTGTGGTGATTTAATTTTGCCTAACGTATCACAAAAGTTCTTGAGCAATTCATAGCCTGCTTAGAAGACCACACTATATATTATAAATTATATGGATCAAACATTTCTTTAGATGCATAGTGAATAAATCAGAATTCGAACAAGGAATGAAATAAACTACATTGGTTAACTGATTAGCTATTTCGTCTGTTTCCTTTTCCAACTGAAGCTACTAAATTAAACCAGCAGATAAATTCAAAAGAAAATCTTGTTTCAAAATTTAACAAATAAGAGCAGCAAGCAACTGAAAAGATTAGTGCTTTCTCACTCATCAGCATATAAATGAATGTGGCAATGGATAAGGGAATATGAAAAGTTTACTTGGCATACCATAAAAATTGTGTCATTTAGAGCTTCTAAAGACGCTGCAATCTCCAGTTGCTTCATCACAGTTGTTTGCAATACCTGAATGAAGAACTTCAGATCAAAATAATGCAACTAAAATGTGGAAAAAAGAGAAATATCCACACCAACTTCATCAAATGAGCATGACTAATATATCCACACATTGTATATTACCTTGTTTGTCTTGTGAAGATCCAACTCAATATTTTTTATCCTGTTCATTGAATCCAGGATTGCATGCTCTTTCTCCTGTGGAATTTCTGCAGGTTTTCTGCTAAGTTCATTAAACAATGACTCAAGCTTATCAAGACGTTTGATACATGGAGCCACATCATCTTCCTTGGCAGATCCCAATTTTAAATGTCTATCAGTTATCAAGCTCAGTCTATCTGATGTGTGAAGTCTCTGGTGTGGTCTAGACCGAAGGGTAAGAAGGAAAGACAATACTTTTACCAACAAAGTGATCAATCCTCTACCAAAAGATTGCAGTCTTCCTCTTGACTCATTCCCAGTGGTATTCTGACCATCAAAGGACAAGCTGCCTGAAACATCAAAATAAAGGTAAAAACTTCACCCACTATTTAGAAGAGGCTATGCAAGACTTGTAAAGCTGCTTAACTTGCAAATTGCATACAAACCATACAAGGAACATCAAAGAGGAAGTATGAGAAGGAGCTCATCTATGCATACAGAAAGAATGAATCACACATTAACGTTCTGATGAAACTGGTAATTTTCTTGTTATTGTTTCAAGTACAATTTAATTTTGTGATCTCCAAGAAGTAAGATAGAAGATAAAGAAGATGAATGGTTGTACATTGCCTATGGATACTGTTATGTCGTTAGAATTTGGCACATTTGTATCAAAGATTTCGGTTTAGGGAAAAATTAGTATAATGTTCATTTCAGTCTGGTGCATATTTATATGACAAATTTAAGTGCTATATGATCTTTCTCACTTTGCGGGGGAAAAAAAAAATCTAAGAACCAAAATATTTGGTTAATAAGAAGGCATTTAGATCAATCTATAATACCTAATGAAGGTGATGATCTAGCAGGAAAAGGACTACGGTCCTTTACTCCGTCAGACCAGTTCACACTCGATACTGGTATTTTACCACCAGATCCTACAAGCATAGCATCAGGCACAACATGGTTAGAACAGCCATATGCAGGTGTAGAATCTGCTGCTCTGACCTGTCAAGACAATGAAGACAAGGAGATGCACTAAGTCTTTTTGGTAGTTATTATAATTGTGCAGAAACCTTAAATTACGATTATATTTATGTATATAATTTTTTTCCCGGAGTATGTGTCTAAATTAATATGGAAATAATGAAAAAACAACATGACTCAATGGGATCACCAGTGTAACATCTTCAATTTTGGCATGATCCAATATTTTATAGGACAGATTTTTTCTATTTTGCATATTAAGGTAGGCATTGATAAACAATTTAACTCGAAGGGAGTGTTGGGAATATAACTGATGAATTTATCTTTATCTTTATTGCTATTATTGTGGTACTATATGTATGAGGATAATTATTATCTTTTCTATGTAATAAACTGTTTTATTACCTCAACTAAGAGATAGTTACAGTTCTTCTTAGTATGAGCATTGATTGTTAAGAATATTATTCAAATAATCATGGTCAGTCGGAGCCCGGAGGATTGCCCAAAATACATACAACCCAAATAAAAACACATGTTGCAAATTGTATTGCTTCTAGTAAGCATTTATTAATCAGATGCATCAAACTTAATTCTTCACGCACCAGAGCTAAACGAGTATATTCAGAAGTTGATGTGACTGGAGAATCAAGATAGTCTACCTCAGATCTTGATTCAGCAACTGACTTGCCTCTTTTACTTTTCTTCTGTTCAAAGGACATGGAGTCAGTTTAGTGACAACGAAAAGTGGACACGCACATATACACACACACAATTTGTTTTTTGGACAGAAGTCACAAATTCAGTATGTTGCCTTTGATGGATGTTGCCTGGGATAAGAGGCATCAGTTTGTTCATTGTCATCTCCGTGCCTGATTTCCCAAGTACATGATGTTCCAATGCAGTTTACAATCTACAAAGGAAAATGGGCCATAGATCTCTCAGTTGATCAAAATATTAGTCTAACGGGGCAGTTTGTCAGTAAATAGAAGATACATAATGTACCAAGTCACAAGATGGAGATACCTACCTTCAATATAATTGGGTCGTTCCAGGGTCCTTTATTAGACCTGAGACATCCTCCCTGATTGTGGCAAGTACATGTGCCACCAAGAAAATCAGGCAATTGGCTGTAAGAAAACAAACACTTCTAGCTGAGCCTTGTAAGTAAACTAATGATCATAGGTATACAATAGTCACCCAAAGCCAGATACTCAAAACCTACTGACCTCGAATCAATTGCTTCGAGAAGCTTACTCTGGTACCTTGTGCCAAGAACCTATATAAGAAAATTTACCATAGCTTCCAGGCAGAACAGAAGAAATATGGCACAATGAACTAATTCACTGGAAGAATTTAGCCTACATGTATCTTTGAAGTTGTCTTGGAATCAAGGAATCCTTTTACAGTGCCCCATAGAAGTATAAAACCATGCCCGGCATTTATCACAAACATTTGATGAAGCATCTGTACAAACTTAAACATGTTAGGACCTTCTTCCATAAAGAAGATGAAGAGAGAAATTACACCTACCTCAGGATAGTACTCGGTGTCTATCTTGTTCATGTTAAGCAGCAAATCCCTTGCTGTTTTGCTGAAATTCTTCAGTCCCTGTAATCCACAATGCATTGGGTAGTTCAAAATTACACTCATAAGTCAGAGAAATCACCCATTCCAATTTAGATAAAATGAAGCAGAGGGGCCATTAATGGTGTTTAATATAGCATAAAATTGCATAACCAGTCTTTTCCATTTTGTTCAAAAGTATTGTTAATTGTTAAATACAAGACGATGAAGAAAAAATATTTAAACAACTTTTTCTACAAAGCATACAAAGAAAGCTCATAGGAAGAAATGATAGAAACATACTATGCCCTGTACATCCAATATTGTCGTTGTTGAACTGATATGTCTTTTGGCAGAAATAGAACAAGCAGGAAATTTCTCATTCAGGGTTCTCTCAAACTCTTGAACATGATACTTCAAGTAGCGCTCCACTGTAGTTATGTGCATAAGCTTGTCAGGCTCAACACTTCCAAGCCTCTCAATATAGACAGGTCTTCCCTCCTTATCAACCCCATGATAACCCTGAGGATAATACTGCAAGACATCCTCCATCTCTTCAAAATCAAAGTCCTTCAATTGATTAAAAAGTTAAGTGTGATCAACATGCAAACATTGTTTAAAAATAACAGACTTCAGTACAATCAAAAGAATGCTTCTAAAGTAGACAATAATGCAAAAATCTCAGGCACAGTTTTTTCTCTGGCCCAGTCAATTCCTTTTTTTCATATAAAAAATCGTGAATAGGTTTAGGTTTACGTAATAAAGTTGGTATTAACATTTCTGATATCCGTTGCATGCAATACATTGCAACCGGCTATTATTGTTACAACAAGCCATTCCCTTGAATGCAGATTATTTGAACTTGGTTGCTTGGATATTAATTGGTATATCGATATGGGCTAATTTGGTTTTGCTATACTCCTTGAAAATGAGAAAAATATTATAGAAGACATAAACAAATACCTGAACTTTTTCAAAAAAATGAAGAACGTTATGCAAACATACTCTCTTTTGATAGTCACACTTGTTAGGGGTGGTGCATGTAAGTGAAGAATGTCTACCTCCAGAATCGAGTCTGTGCCAAATTGTTTTCTCCATCGAAGCATCTCTACCCACATCTGTTTTGCTTTCCCCAAATCGAATTTCCTGGCTTTAAGGAATCTACAAAAAAAATAAATAAATAATAATAATAATAATAAAGTTCCTTCTGGATTAATATGTTCACAAATTCGTAACATTATACAACAAGCTACGGCAAGGCTGCTCATGCCAACCTAAGTGATCAAACAATTAGGAACAGATGGTCTAACCTGAGCAATGTATGGTAGTCATCATATTTAACAGGCAATAGATGTTTGGCAATGAGTTCTTGCCGGAATGCTTGGACTGCTCGCTCCTCTTCAGCATCTCTCAAATCCTCAATTGAAAATGAAGGAACCCTGAATGCAACTTTCATCTTACTCCGCTTCTTGAGGGAATCTGTATGTTTAGCGGAAGCATGCGATGCTTTTTTCCTTAAAGATCCTATTTTTCTTCTCCCAATATCGTTTTCAGAGTTTCCTACATCAGGTATTCTTTCTTTTCTCTGATCAAAACAAGTGGATCCCTCAGGACATTCTGCAAGGAAGATAAGTACACTTTTGAGAATCCCATCGATGTGGTCACACCAAAATTCCTTGAACTACCCACCTAAAATTTTCTCGCGAGCCATCAATGAACAACCTTCTCAGTGTACGAGCTTCGGAAATATTGAACTGCAGTATATGCTTCTAGTCAGAATAAATCAATCGAAGATTCGAAGGTCCAAAAATGGTGTTATATTATGAAATAAACTAAAAAAAAGGTAATAAATTGGGCGAAGGCACATTACTCTGCAACCATCGTATAAAAATCATCAAAAAAACAGAATAGAAGAAGTCATCTTTAGCACCTCATCTCGACAAAGTAGATGCGCATCGAATGTAGAGATGGACCGCGCAGCCGAAGCAAAAGTCACCTCGCCGACTGCTCCAACATCTCAAGATCCAGTCGCAGGGAAACCGGCGTTCGTATCCAACAAAGTACCCAGCACCTGCATTCATCCATCCGTTACCAAAACCAACAAATTAAACACCATTCTTTAAACTTCATGGGCCGTAGATCACCATTACCCTCAGTCGAATATCCTCTCAACTGGACCAAAAAGGCAATGCTAAAAAACCAAAACACAAAAACCGCCCCAAAACCCGATACCAAATGAAGAAAGCAACCCTTCAACCCCTCGCTCCTTATCCAACGACCAGGAACTAAATTTTTGATCGAAAGAACTCGATTTTCCGCAAGAAGAGGAACCCGGCACGCAAATCTTTGGGATCGGGAACACGAAAGGATGCAGAAGAAAAGCCAAGATTCTACAGCTCAAAGCAGAGCGAATCGAAGGATCGCAAGAACAACATAACAGAAGTGAGATCGTCGCTGGAGTTTAATTAGAGCATCGTCTCCATTTTTGCTTTTCACATTTGCCGTGAGATCGTATCGCCACATTTGATAAACGCATAGAGCATTTCTATGCAAATATATAATGCACGAATATCACACTGTATCGCCAAAAAATCATTTTACCCCTCATAAATTATACTAATTATATATATCACTCACTGATTTTTTTTCCTTTTTATTGCTCGAGTTGAAGATAAAATATAAATTTTTAACCAACCCCCATTTATTTGTTATATTATTTATTTAATATCCCAATTAAATGATATTTTATCATTTAGTATATTAAAAAAGATTAGTTGTAGCAATATTTAAAAAAAAATTAGTGCACCTTGAATACAAGCTTTTTTAAAATTTGATTATAAAAAATGTCACTATTTGCCATTAAAATATGTATTTTTTTTTCTTTCTAAAATATCACCTAAATTATTCATTTCTTAATGGTAAGAAGACTTTTTGGTAAAAAAATTGAAAGTATTTTTAAAATTTTAAAGGGCGATTTCAAAAGGCATTAAAATATCAAGGGCACATTTTAGAAAAATCATAAATATTGTCGGCAGCACTTTTATTTATTTAATTTGCTTCAATAAATCCACTTTAAAATATGAGACTCTCAATTGATTCACATGTAAAAGGTGATTCACTTGTTTCAATGTCCCTTAATACGGAGAAGATAAATTACAGATGACTATTAGTTATTAGTATAAGATCAAGACATAGAAAGATATGCTTAGGCATGTTGAGTTTAGAACTTAAAATCTTATGTGATAACCTTCCATATCTTAGTCATCGCAACGCTATGAGTGGATGAGACGCTGGTTGATCCAGAATCATGTCATGGGGGAAGAGGATAGTAATAGATTGTGATCCAATACCATGATTCATTAAATTGTTTGTTTGTTGTTTTTTATTTGATTTTTATGGTATAGATATTGAACCAATTAATTTTAAAAATGACTACAAAAATTTTTCATGGATATATTGGAATGGAGATTCATCAACACAGCTAATATTTTTGAATTATTATTCCACTGCTACTAAGATTCGATCTGTCAATGACTATTTTCTAAAGACAATTTTGATATCCGGTGGCATGGTTTTGAAATTCATTGTTGATCGAGACACCCGTAACTTACTACTTTGATGGTTTCGATTGCCTTGGTGCTACTCAGAAACGTCTCCTCATTTAGGTGACATCTCGTGATCGAGCGACGTACGATTGAAGATTTTTTCTGGTCGAGAAGATCGAACATACTCGATTGAATTGTGGGGAAAAAATCAAGTTCTAAAAGTTTTCTACACGATAAGAAACCTCACCAGCTCACCTTGTTAAAAGGGACCGACCAACCACACAGGCAAACTCAGTAACATCTAACCTTTTGCTTGCATCAAAAAATATGTTTCTCAAATATAGATACTTTTTCATTTAATGTACAATTTAGAGGAAAAAAGATTTATATAAATATTGAAAATAAAATTAAAATATGCTGCAAGAACAGATGGCCACTCTTCTGCTAGGTCGTTCACTTGATAATACAGAGGAAGACAACAATAAATTAGGGAAAGGACCGTTCTACTGTGTTCCACAGGTTTTGGTCTGTCGACGTAGAAAAAAAACAAACAAAAATTAATGAAAGAAAAGTTGCGAATGTAAGAATTTATCGTCCTCTTCAGTATAATTTGGAAACATGTGGACTTGCAGTATGGTTGATAATATAATAAGGATGTTGTTTGAATGCAGAATTTCAGTTTCTTTATTACTTTTAAAATACAGATTATATGATGAGATTTCTCTGTCAATCGTTTCGTGAGGTGACTATCATGGATCGATCTGTGAAACCTTGCTTATAGTTAAGAAAAAGTCTGGAACTCTTACATGCTCTTTGGATATCCAACAAAGACATTCTGATGGGGTTGTACCCGTGGGCAAGCTTACTGCTTTGATTTGAGACATCCATCACTAAGCAACAAGTACAATTAATTAACACGGCATTGAGTCTGATGTCTCGAGTTGCGACGGTGGTATGTGCCCTTTCGGCGTAGCATACAGTGACACGATCCTATTGAATTGGGGACTCGCGCTAGCGACATCCAACATTGTGTCACGGTTTTGATTTAGATGCGAGCAGGACAACAAGGGTTTCTTTAAACTTGATTGCGACCAAACATCATTGTTGCTCAGATGATAAGATATGGCAGGTTTTCAGGTATTGTTAGCGTACTGTAGCAATAAATGCCTAGAATTTGTCCATCAACAATGGTAATTCGAGGTCTATCAACATACTGCCTTACAAGTCGAGCTCAGAAGTTAAGACACTCAACCATCTTTACATTCTCCTTCTACTCCACCTTATTCATTCACAATGAATTTTTGGATCAACGATAAATAAAACGAAAAGGGTACACAATCAAAAGGAAACAGCCCACAGCTACTAAATATGCTGGGATGAAGTGAGCAACGCGCACCACAAGTTACTTATTGTCCTCTTAAGCAAATAGACAAGTCGATGAATAGTTATGGAGAAGCCTACTTGTGTCGTAACCCTTCTTGTATCTTTCACAAGAGACACAAGGATTGAAGGATAAAAGATTAAATTTTTTAAAAAATAAATAAATGGAAGCCGTAAATTTGTTTTAAAATGCAGAGTTATTATATGCAATTAACCGAACTTAACAACACACGTAACATATGGAAATAGCAAGTGACATCAAGGATCTTTGTAGAGAGGGAATATGAGTATAGTCTTTAGCCAGGAGACAAGGTTATTGAGATTATTATTTACTACGATGGAAAAGCATAACTGCCACTAACCCATGGCATATTTCTGGGTCCATGATCTTGCGGTCAATTCATACTTGGCTCTATCAGTCTTGTAAATGTGTGCAATCTCAGGAACAAGGGGATCATCGGGGTTGGGGTCTGTTAGAAGTGAGCATATCGAGAGTAACACCTGCATTTTGAATTTGGATAACCAATTGACTTGTAAGATCTCTGTGTGAGTACATTCAACCTAATCCACCTTCAGATGTACTGACTGAACACTAACTGTATTACTCCAATTTTACTGGATGTCTCCAAAGAAACGTTAAAGATGCACAAATTTATTCCAAACTTTGGCTCTAGGATTAAAGGATGAAATAAAAAAACTGCAAAAAAAAACATATGATGTTACCTTAGATAATGTCAAAGCAGGGCTCCACTGATCCTTGAGGATGTCAAGGCAGATGCTACCATTGCTGTTAATATTTGGATGATAAACTTTGGTGCGAAAAGAGACCTACAAGATCAATTTGCTTTTGAGATATCATCCAAAAAAGAACCAGATGCTTAGTTAGGATGAAATAAGTTTTTCCGAAAGGATAAACACACCACAGATGTATCTATGATTGTTGTAGCTCTCAATCTGATAATGAGATTAGTTTTTTTTTTTTCAAAGAAGATAAAAAATAGCGAGCAAGAGCCCACCAATGTATTCATATATTGGGCAGGTACAAGAGATCAACCTTAAAGACAGATCAAGCAGCAGAAACATAGGCATCTAGTAGAAGCATCGGGAAAAACGAGATGGTAATGGGACTCAAATATAACAATAAAGTTTAGAATAAGCTTGTTAGCATGACTACAAGATGACAAGGCAAGAACCAACTGCTTTTAACTTTTAAGAGTAGAACAATTAATTAAAACTGTAATTTATAGAAATAAGATTCAACATGGCAGCAACCATAAATTGGCGAATAATGCAGATCGATAAGAACCCATTCCTTGATTATAAAAACCATGACACATAAATGTAAATATCCTGCAAAGCACAACAAGGTGTCCTTTTTGTACAATTAAAACCTACCAAACACCAAAGCAGCAAACAACATCTAATACTGACAAATGAATCTATTATGGCTAATTCTATTGATTATGTACGTGAAGTACTAATAAAACTTGTATTCACAAAAGATTGTATATAACAAGAAATTGGATTCATAAGAAATTGAACTGAACACAGCAGCTTTGATCATGCCAAATTAAGAAATTCTCTAAAGCCAGTTGTTTGTTACCTTAGGTGGCTTGAAAGGGTAGTCAGGTGGAAAGTGAATATTTACTAAAAACACACCACCTGCGAAGGGGCTATCAACAGGTCCCATAATGGTTGCTTGCCAGTGGAACATGTCATCACCAACAGGTCCTATAAATGACAATGAGCAACGACAAAGAGATGAAATGAACATGCATGAATTGATACACTTGTGCATGTGCATGAATTTTATTTCAGTATGTAGTGTGGACAATTTTAACGTGAGTTACAGTTATCAGTTTGGCTTTAACATAGATACAATAAACAACTTATGAAGTCAAACAAAACAAACAACTATTCCAGAACAAAATCAAGGTGATGTATATAACAGGTAGTGGCCCATCTAGATCTCATAAGCAATCAGGATAGTGACCAAATTGTACACAAGGAAGCAAATGCAATGGAAACATTTTTATTTAACGTGACCAGTGAAAGGTTAGAAGGGTAACATGTACATAAACTAATAGGTATACATGTAGTGGTCCATCTAGATCCCATAAACAATCAGTATAATGACCTAATTGTACAAAAGGAAGCAAATGCAATGGAAACATTTTTATTTAATGTGACCAGTGAAAGGTTAGAAGGATAACATGTACATAAACTAATAGGTTGTTCTGCTGAAATGAATATAATGCTAAATACAGAACATGAGCACAATACTAATTAAACAAATAAAATCCATTATCTTATTTATATCACTATAATGGATATGAATGCCATTATGCCACAACATATCAAGTCGACATATTTAAATTACATAGACACTACTCCAATGTTTACCCCAAAACCCATTGTGAATGAAAAAGGCCCATATCTGAATGAAAAACGTAGACTGGTGTTAGACAGCAGTCCTAAAAAACAATGTAAGACACTGCAAAAAACATAACGGACATGTATCTTGGCGTTATCCATCAAAAGGAAGGGTACTCAAATCCAAACGATTAACACTTGTGTGAATGTATCCAGAGTTCTACATGTGAACCGTAATGTATCATATGATACAAATCATGAATAATATAATTCTCAATATCCTTAACTTCTGAGACAGAAAATCCTTATTTGTGAAATGTTCAAACAAATACATCGATTTATGAAATTTCTCTAATAATAAAAATTACAAAGCAAAGAACAAATAAAAACAATGCAGCCAAGGAATAAGAACATAATGTAAAATAATCATAAAACCATAAGCTGTATAAAGTTTAAAAAAGTAGAATTTACCAGCACTGCAGGACACAGGCGGATCTTTCTCCAAGTCCTTCAACTCCTTCAGTATCCTCTTGGAAGCCATGGACAAACAAACAATACTCTGAACGGCGATCAACCATGAAAACATTCACAACCTATTAGATTATGGATACCATCTGAAAAATACGAAATTAAACTGAAATCTCAAGCAACGAACAAAAAAAAACATCGATCGGAAACGGATCGATCACTGGCAGTCAAAATCAACAAACTCGGTTGATCATCAAAACCCAGAGATATCCAAGACGATATGGAAAAGGGAATAAATATGATTGGACACAAACAAACAGCAAAGCGGAACAGCAATCGCGCAAAGAACGAGCAAAAGGGAAGGGGATCCGGGTTACTTCGCTAGGGTTTCTTCGATGATATGGTTGTTTTCGGTTACCGAAGGGGCGAGGGGAAGCCGCGGCATTTATAGAGGAAAGCCCATTTGCGACACGTGATTCGCACTTGCGGCCGCGGATTGAGTTACGATAAAGCAGTAGGAATTTATTAAGAATTTCATAATTTAACACTAACTTATTTTTTTTTTTAATTTTATATTTCATGACTCGTTCGCTAATTTTCAATTTAAAATGTCTAATGTACTAATTAGTTTTAGTGTATTCTCTACTTTTCTTTTCTGCGAGTATATTTGAAATTAATTTTAAATATAATTTTGCATTGAACAATATCTTACTTTTAAGAAAATTTTAATCTTAATTTACAAAGTCATTTTTAAAAAAAAATTAGGTTCAATTAATTATATTTTAAACTTGTAGAAACTGATTTTTAAGCTATTTTACTAAAAATATGGAGAAATCATTTATTTTTCAACTTATTGAGCTGAGTGAATCAAAAGAAGCTGCATATCTGAAAGCACAAAATAGTTAGGGAAGGAGCATTCAAGGAAGAACACAATGACAATGTTCTGATCTGAATTGCCACCTTTACTTTTGTATTATTTGAGATAAAATTAACCAGTACACTTTCTCTGTCAAAAAATCAATGCACACAAATTTTCCTCTTATTTGGTTTCTCTAATAAATTTGGAGCTTATGGAATTCGCAACAACTGCAATGCAACTGGTGTTTCCTCGCGATCATGAAGCCGTTCACCGTTCTGGAACTGTCAAAAGCACCAGAAAGATGGCCTGACTTGCAATCTATCAACTTAGTTAAAAGAAAAGAATGAATGAACAGCAAGCCATCCACAACATGAACTCCGATAACTCAATCGACTTGTAGGTCAGTTATCGTTTTGCTGAAACTTTCTAGCAGGGAAAATATTTCATATGAGAATGGATGAGATCTGTCCCCTGAAATAAATATATGAACTTTGTTGTGCAACTCAATCCAACTGTAACCCGGCTGTTTCACCACCATGTTCTTATCCATCAGTTTCCTTATCTCAGTGGCATGGCTCCACTTCCCTTCATCTGCATGCATGTTGTGCAACAACACATATGGCGCGGAGCTCTCGGGTTCAAGCTCCACCAAAGCCTCTGCCGCTACTCGAGCCAATGCAACATTATTGTGAACTCTACAAGCACCAAGCAATGCACCCCAAACAGCTTTATCAGGCTTCACTGTCATGATATGTATTACCTCCAACGCGTCCTCAAGCTGGCCATAGCGACCTATGAGATTGACAAGTGAAGCATAATGCTCAACTCTGGGGATGATACCAAAATCCCTGACCATTGAGTCAAATTGTCTCCGTCCTTCATTCATTAGCCCCGAATGGCCACAAGCATTGAGGACAGAAATGAAGGTTATGTGAGTAGGCTTAATGCTCATCAGTTTCATTTTTTCAAAATACTCTAGAGCTTCTCTTGCCTGTCCATGCTGCGCATATCCGGCAATCATAGCATTCCAACTGATTACATCCCTTTCCTTCCCCATTCCATTGAAGATGGTTTTGGCGTGCATCAGATTACCGCACCGGGAATACATCGTAACAAGGGCATTGTTAATCGGAATGTCTGGACATATTGTCTTGGTAATCAGCTGATGCACTTGGAGTCCAAGGAGAAGCATGGCAAGGCCAGCAGAAGCACTGAGCACTGATGAAAGTGTATGCCGGTCAGGCCTCTCACCAGCAGCACGCATACTAGCAAATAACCGGAATGCTGCATGATACTCTCCGTTCTGCTCATATCCCGCTATCATCGTGTTCCAGGAGACGATGCTCTTCTGTGGCATTTTTTCAAAAAATTCCCTTGCATGCTCGACCTGGCTTGTCTGAGTGAATCCGCATATCATTGAGTTCCATGTCCATGCATCAGGATTGGGCATTTCTTCGAACAGAGCTTTGGCTTTTTCCATGGATGAGTGACGAACATAGGCAGCAATCATAGTGTTCCATGATATCAAGTCTCTCTCAGGCATTTCGTCGAACAGTGCCCGAGCAGCCGGAAGATCATTGTTCTTCACATAGCCCATGATCATAGAATTCCATGATACAATATTCCTCTCAAATCTCACTCCGCGTGACATTTTTGCATCTCCAACAACTTTTGAACAAGGAATTGGATCAAACAATCTCCTTGCTTCTTTGACCCTTCCCCGTTGTGCATAACCAGCGATCAAAGTGTTGTACGCGTCAATCATGCCATCAATCTCTGTTACTTTTCTTCGATTTCCAAGCAGCCACTCTTCTGCTTCTTCCAATCTGTTATTCCTTATGAAACCCGAAACTAATGAATTCAAGGAAGCGGAATCTCGAACAGGCATTCTGTCGAACAGCTCCACTGCCCTTTTGACATCACCAACACCAAGGAATCCGTTGATCACAGAGTTCCACGTGACGACATTGGCGTTGGGCATTCTGCCAAACAGATGCATGGCTTCCTCCATCCTGCCTCTCCGAGCGTAGCCAGTGATCATAGTGTTCCACGAGACGATGTCCCTGGCCGGCATCCGGTCAAAGATGCGGCGAGCCTCCTCGAGTTCCCCCGAATCACTCGACAGCGAGTAGCCGGCAAGGATGGAGTTCCAGGAGACGACGTCCCTCGCGGGCATTTCGTCGAACAGCCTCCGGGCCTCATAGAGTTCCCTGTGGCGTACGTAGCCGCCTATCATGGAGTTCCAGGTGACAACGTTGTGGTGGTCAGGGAGGGAGTCGAAGAGCCGCCGGGCCTCGCGGAGGCGACCGCTCCGGATCAGATGGGCGAGAGCCTTGTTCAGACTCCATGGAGGTTCGAGGGGAGGAGCAACCACGCGGAGAGGACGGCGAGGTGCTTGGCTTGCGCCGGCGCTGCGAGCGGCCGACGATGCCAATCTTCTCATGTGCTCTGACCTCCTCCAGTTAGGATCGCCATCAAGGCGTTCGACAGAATGCCCAGGTTAACACAGACCAACTAAAGCTTAACCCAAACTTAAACCCATCATTGTTCAATTTAACCGCTCGACTGGGATCCAATTAAGCCGTGCCTTTTCTTTAAGATGACCGGGTGAGTATTCGGTTTGTTGGATTTATTTAAAATTAATCTTATATAATTTTCTTTTATTAATTTTAAAATAAATTTAATATTAATTTAGTTAATTCAATATTAATTTTATATAAATTTTAATTCAATTCGATTAACTAATATTAAATTAATTTTTAATTAATTTAATTATTTTATTATCAAATTAATCGAATGTTAAACCTCTATTTTTCTTGGATTATATACAAAGTTCAAAATTCTTAGATTTTTTTTTCTTCAATACAAACCACCACCAAATCAGCACGTTGGTACATACACGAGTACCAATGTCTCAATGTGCTTATTTTTTAAACCAGGTGATTTTTACAAAACAAGGTTACATACTTACATGGGTGCTAGTTTTTAAAAATCCGTAGGTATGCACCTATTTTTAAATGTAAGTATTCTCATATTCCTTCAAAATCAAACACTAAAATGTATCTCACATTAATTTTTAAACAGTCGATTTTTAGAAATAACAATATGCAAAAGATAAACACTCAATGTGCCTTTGTAATACCTTCTTGCGCTATTAGGAAATACGGGTAGAAAAAGGAAAGAAGCGAAATGATCAAT